>JANTFA010205407.1:0-10879 GCA_026413405.1 Phytosciara flavipes
ACATTGTACAAAGCTATCATTCGACCAAAAATTACTTACGGATCACCGGTATGGATTAACACGTCGCAAACAAATCTCAACAAACTGAAAGTTACGCAGCACAAAGTATTGATCCCTCGAAGTGAGACGCAATATGTGAACATCCCCTTTTTGTACGAAAATTTCGAACTTTTTGTTAAGTGTAAGTCGAATGTATCATTCAACATCGTACGGACGTGATCTAGAACTTTTTAAGGGTAGTACTAGTTCTCAACGCTTGCACGAAAATTGAACTCAAATATTTTTCAGAGTCCACTTCATTCATCGATTGTATCTGAGTTAACTACTCCAATGCACGACGTTCAGATGTAGACTGTCGACTCAAAACGAAACATAAAATTTGCAGAATTCACTTACTTGTTCGTGCTTTTTAAGGTATCCCAATCTTGGAAATGATTTCTCGCAAAATTGACAGTGATAAGTTCCTTCGCCATTTTGTTGTGCCCCATCCACAGCGGTTTTATCACTTTTCAGACAATTTTCATTTAACTTTGTCTTTTTCATGGCACGTTCATTACCATTTTCTTCAATATTGGCGGTAAGCCGATTATTTTCCGCGTCATGAATTAAGGAATTTGGTGTTTCGGCTCCTTCAGTCGACGGTGACGGTGAAAAGCTGGATGATGTGTGCGACGAATATATGTCTGCAAGAAATAAAAACGGAATATTAGGTCCATCAATCATATTTCATCAATTTTCGGTGATGTATGCATTCGCAAATTGTGTTGATTAAAATGTATACTTCGGATAATGCGATATAAAAATCATGGGCAAAAAAGTAGATGCGAAGCAGCGCGAATACCCTTTCAATTTGACAAGCTATGTGTGTCTATCCACTCCACTAAACGGAATTTCACTTAACGAACTCAAATCCATTTTTTCCATTTAAAGACAATGATAACAAATGTCGGAAAATTCGTTCATCAATCACAATTTCGCTACTTGGCCCATTTTCATACATCTTATTATATTTTCGCATCAACTTGATGTTAAGAGATAATAGCCTGTTTATATAATGTTATCCGTACCACACACTCACGGCAATATGTAACAATATATGGAACACAACCCATAAATTCCTCACCCGGTTTCATATGAAAAATCCACACATCACCTAACTGAAAACTTATTCCGTTTGCCATGCAATTTTTTTTCTCACATTTTTTCTTTCCAATGAGAGGGGCTCCTTCTATATGCGATTCATAACTCAGCGTCGACGATGGTATACGGATGTTTTATATGGGATCACACTTTATTATACATAATATGTCTTATGCCAAAAAATTTTCACCATCTCCACTTTCGAATCACAGAGAGAATACCATATTATATGCCCATTAGTCTATGTTAGAATCAATTTTAATGTGGTTTGATGGTGTTTTTGCTGATGCGTTCATTTTTCTTCTGCAAGGGTCCGTGGCATTCAATAGGAGGAGATGTTATGGTTTATAAAAACGTTTTCTATATCCAATTTATTTTCATTTTCCTTTTTTTGAGCTATGTTAGAGGGTTTACTGCACACAAAACGATTAGTCTAGAGCCGCCAAATAGCTGCTATTATAGCGCCGAGTGCCAAAATAAGTTTATTTGAATATGATATTCATGTCGACATTGACTGAACACTTTACTAAAGGATAATTGGGGAACGTCAGATTCTTTAGCGCTAAATCCCGAACCTTGATGAAAGCTGAAGACACACGAGTAATTTTGCGTTGCTGAGATTGACGTATAGGCTACGATTTCTTTTTGAATCGGATATTCATCACAGTCTAAAGAATGGGAAACGCAAAATAATTTTCCACCCTACCAACGCAAAATTGCTCAAGTGTCTTTAGCTTAACGAAAACTGGATACGTACGAGCAATTTTGCGTTTATAAGATCGACAATCATGCCGCGATTTCTATTCACCATCACCACTCACTACACAACGCAAAATTGCACGCGTATCTTTAGCTTTATGCCGGAGACACAAGAGCAATTTTCTATTGCAGAGATCGAAAATTATGTTGAGATTTCTATTGTAATGGAGTATTCACCACAGGCTAAACAATAAAAAACTAAAGCTCGGTACAGGTCATGTTATATCTGAACCTGGCCAGAATTAACTGAAAAATGTTTTGACCTGATCTCGATACCGGCGACTTCCAACAATGTCTTTCACCGGTAAGCCGTGTGACATTCCTCAACTCAACTATCACAGATCAGAACCAATTCAGTCAGTTGTGGTTTGTGTCCACGTCTGGCAATCGGTTTTTTTCTGCAACGGTCAGGTTTCGTGGCATATCACACTGGCATCTCAATCGAGTATTGGAAAGCAAACGAGCTAACCATTACGCTATTGAGTTGTTGCAACTCCGAAAAATTCTCAGAGCAGGTCAGGTTCAGCTACTTAGAATTACCTGACCTGACCTGAATTTTTGAATCGAGTCATCTTTTGACCCCGCTTGCAAAATTGCTCGTCTGTTTTTAGCTTAACACCCATGAATCATTTAGCCGGGAACACACGAGTTATTTCCCGTTGCTGAGATCGACAATTATGCAGCGATTTCTATTGTAAACAAATATTCACCACAAGCTTAACAATGGAAAACGAACGTGTGCCTTCAGCTTCAGATAGAAACGATGCATCTAAGACGGTAGCACAGTCAATCGATTTCATTTTACGAATTCAAATACCCAGCAAAGGGGCCGTTCATAATTGACGTCACGCTGTTAGGGGGTAGGGGGATTCAAGAAAACGTGACGGTCTATACAAATTTGGGTTAAATTTGACCCATTTAGCGTGACGGAGGGGGAGAGGGGTCAAAAATTTCATAAAATAGCATGACGTCATTTATGAACGACCCCAAAGATCTCCGATTGTATGAATTTCTAATTTTGACTGAATATTCTCGATGTCCCTGTCAGTTAATTCCATTTGAAATTCGAGTCAAAAATAATTCAGAAAACTTTTTAGGCTAAAACCTCGAATTCAATTGTTTCAGTCATCCGACGTGATGTGATTTTAATTGATATATCCTATATTACGCCTAACGAAGACGCCAATTACGCACACGAATATGGTACGCTATAATTGTTGTACACATCATCAACACCAACATTACACAGTTTTTTTTGTCGTATTATTAATAAATTGAAATTATAATGAAAACACTTAGAACTTAGATGTTGTGATACACAAACACACACCGTTTGTCGTGTACGAGCCACAAGTAATAATAACAAGAACAAGAGATATAAATTCACCAAATATACATGGCATCCGACAGTTGAACACTATACAGCATATTATCTCCTCCAACATGATACAAAATGAATAATGTAAATGTTGAATGATTAAATTGTAACTGGTCTTAATTAGTGTTTCCCTTAGCTGTAATCATCATCATAATACGAACAAAAGACATGATAAAGTCTTGTGTCTTAAATGTACGAAATGGTTTTTTGATGTTGTTTTTGAGCTGGTGTGTGTTTTTGAGTAATTGAATAGGAAGTGTTGAGGTTAACTCGGTCAATTGGTGTGAAAAGGAAATAAGGTGATTTGAACAAATATTTTGTGTTGGAGACAAGAACGGCTGGGTTTAAGCAGACGCATTGAAGTCATGTAGAATCTGTTGCTGTTGAATTTCTTACAGTCTTTATTTCTTGATCACAAGATTTTTGTATCGGAATGAGGTATCACAGCACAGAATTGAACTTCACTTTTCTTTAGTTAGCTAGTTTTACCGAAAAAGTTTGCGTCAAGCGGAAAAAATAACTGAAAAAGTTGACCCGCTTAACTTTGTAGCCACCATAATGTGACTAGGCATCGTCCACATATTACGTAAGCAAACCCTAACAACGTGAGCTATAGGGAACTAATATTACAAACGTTTTTATCATATTTTATGTGTTCTACCCCATCCAAATGGGGGTCATTTTGATGGGGTAGAGCGCATAAAATCTGGTAATAAACGTTCGTTCAGTACTAGTTCTACATAATTAAGCTTTGCTTTCGTAATATGTGAACGACCCGCTAGCATAGTCCAAGACCAAATGTTTCAGTATTTCTTTTGCCCAATCTGGTGCATTGAAGCCAGGAAAGTTCATTAAAAATAAAAGACAGTAAAAAGGGCTTCATTTACCAGTATGTCTCAAAAACAGAAAACTCCAAATTTCAAAATGTATTTGGCCGAGCAAGCTAACTTCACCTCAAAATAGTTAGCAAGAAGTTCGCTTTGGTTTCTTAAATTCCAATAGTTTCACTTCTCACACTCTGTGCATATTATGCCAGTTGTCACATTCTATGCGTGCGCGTGCGAGCAGTAGATCCAAGTCGAGGGGTTACTGACTGAAGGAAATGGTGTCACACTTCAAGAGGAAATGGCAAGGAATTGTCATATAAAAAGGAATTGGCCAGAGCAAATGTTCCGAAAATAGGCAATTGGTGTCACAAAATTTTGCTCAGTGACGACCCCTCGGTTCAAGTCTAAAGGAAATCACACTAAATCATGCAAAATGTGGAGCCAAGAAAAACGTAGAGACGCATGGATGTTGCTAGGTTTTTCGAGGCGGCTGCAATAATGTGGAACAAATTACATTTTTCAGCTAAACTAAATGATAGCAACCGTTTGGTTTTCAACTATAAACCAATTTATGCACGAAAATCGAAGAAAACCTTCATTTTGGCGTTCCTTATTAATTTTTCATAATTTGCAGTTCCATTTAGCAATGTGTTGGGTCAATTCATTGGCAAGCAGCGAAGTTGTGAATGTGGTAAGTCAAATAGAGGACCAGAATCATATAGAGTTTCCTATACTTTTTAATTTTTTGTTGAATGGGTCAAAAGTACGACTTCACATTTCACATAAAGCAAAGATTTTAGTGGTCCGACACTGTAATATTCCAATAACTCAGAAATTAATCATTGATTTTAAGATAAACTCTCAAACATTAGAAATGAATTTATAGTTTCCAGCCGAAACCAGGGAATGTATATTAGAGGGTGTCGCCGGGTCATACAAATGGAACAGCAGAAAATTTGTATCTAAAATGACCGGTGCCGCCACCATTTCTCTTGCCGTTTTACTTCAAACAAAAACTGCAGCGCCACCGGTCATTTTAGATACTCTGCTAATTTTTATATAGAAAATTTTTATTCGGCGATACCCTCTAATTTACATTCCCTGGCCGAAACCACGGCAAAGATTCATGTTTTCGGCCAGAGCTTTTCGGTCTGAGCACTCATATTAGCGACGTGACCCTAGCAGAGTCTATTTTAAGGGAAGTAAATGCTCAAAACTCCTGAATATCTTTTACTCATTTTTTCCAAAATGACAAAAGTTGTATCTGATGTTTACATGGCCTTTTTGATGGTTGTTTATGTTTTAGAGTAAATACAAAATAATATTTCACGCGATTAAACACAATGTAAAATTTTCGGGAATTTTTGAGAAATTCGGGAATTCGAGAATTCATTTTCTTTAAATAGGTCCTAGTTGGCTTGCATAGTAATCATGTCAAGTTAATAAATTGTAATTTTGGATTTCATTAATCAAAAACTTGTGTATCGTGAAATAAACACGAACTTTTTTGAAGCTTTTAGAAGATGAAGATTTTTTCCCAACAAATAGATTTTTTTAAATTTTAGTTAACAGGCAGAACAAACTTCATATATCTGTTTTTTAAAATCTTGACATAGTCTTCTGACTGTGGGTAATAAAGGCTAAAGGATAAACAATTCTTTTTGGAATACATAAAATTTGTCATTCGCACGCTCGCCTTTTTTGATAGGTCAGACCAACCGACTGGCCGACGGAAGAATAAATTTTTTTAGATTAGCGAGACAGTTTTTTATCGAACAAATATTTTTGAATCTTGCAGACCCTCACTCAAGGTGTCTTAATTCACGTTATTCACTTAACGTTTATGTTATTACAACAACCAAATTTGAAACATTTATGTTTTCCCCATTTTTTTTCTGCATGAAAAAATACACCCAACTTTCAGCTAAATTATTTCATTGGACAGTAGTAATGAAAAAAAAGTTAACCAACACAATAGCTGAGCATAATTTGTTCTCTATAGAAAAGGGAATCAATCGGCAACTACAATCGAATTAGAATATTGTCACATATTCGATGTTCTTTTATATGAAATTTAAAAATGTTTAAACTTGTGAAGTACAAGATTTCTGCAAATGCTTTACGTACAACTTTAAATAGAGCGAGTGACAGTAGAAGTTTAAGTCGAGAACTTTAGAAAAGCTTCTTTTTTCAATGAAATTTTTTTCTTAACGATGACCAATAAACTTTAACCTCAATAAATACTTTTAATCGGTTCAGATGGGATCACATACCTTCTTTAGTTTGTTGAATTTTTTCAATTAAAGTTTCAAGTCTCGAACTGGGACCACGATAAAACATTTTCAGAGCCATTCTGAATAAATTTCGGTTTGAGCTTTTTTTGTAATTTCAAATTTTCAAACTTCCCGTACGAAATCTTTCATTTAACATTCATTAAAACTACAGTTTTTAACTGAAAATGTTAAATTTTTTAGTTTATTTCAACTAATAGTTTCGCTAAAAATATATCACTAAAACATTCATTTGAACGAACAACAAAAATGCACATTTTCAAACACTTTCACCAAACCGTGGGTGTCCTCAACTCACTAAAATATTAATTAATTTTCACAAAAATGTCCATGAAACTAACAAACAAAAAAAACGAATTTTTTATCCTTAACGAACGAACACCAAAGAGTGACTGAATCTATTGGGACGCTGGCGCCCTTCTATATACTACGATTTATTTCAACATATACCCAGATTGAGGAGCATGGCACATTGTGATGATGTTCATCGTGGGTATAACTCACATATAATACCATCACATAAAAATGGTGTGTATCTCTCTACCCAAGCTCCGTGTATACAATGAAATCCGATTTTATGTATACACAGCCGAATCAAAGGCAACGAACCAACTGAATCGAATAAACAAAAAAGCGTGTGTGTATAGTATATGGCAGTGAATGGAGCTGCGAGACGACTGGGTTGAAGAAGAGGCACGATTCGTTTACAGAAAAAAAAACCAAAAAGCTAACTGAAAATGCAAATATCCGATGATATATAGCTCGTATTTTTCCAATTGTTATACACATGCCCACGCTTTTATTAGGGAGTTGTGGATTGGTGTTAAAATGCGGTGACAATGGTTAATAATTTACCCAATCCTCGATAATGCATTGGAACGTATCGACAATAGTAATGTGTACTGTGTGTTGGCTTCTAAAAGTAGGGGGAACTGCAATATGAAATTGAATTATTCAACTCGATTGCAACACAGTGTGAAGCAGTAATTATATTGAGTGCAATGTGAATCGCATCGCCTAAGGTTTGTGTGAAAGCTCAACTTGACAAAAATAAAATAAATTTCGTCAAGTTGAGCTTTCGCACAAACCTTACGCCATGCGATTCGCATCGCGCTCAATATAATTACTGCTCAATGCAAACAGATTTTGTTAAGAGCAAGGAAGATTTAATTTAGGGGCACAACGAGGAGCATACGTTCAGCTAAGACTTTTCGACAAGAGGCTTTCATGCTTGAATATTGATAGATCCCGTGTCTCGCTTAACAGCAGTGTTACGCACGGTGCATGTAGACGCATTAAAATGGCTATACCTTATCTGTCTCTGACTTTTTCCGTGCTAAAATTGTCCAGATCATTTAAATGCTGACAAATGAATGAACTTGATTGATTTTGACTAGTATTTACACTCTGGTCTCTCACACGGTGTCCGAAAATGTATCGCATAAATGAATAAAATTTAAATATTTGGTCATCTTCTATGGTATACGGCACATGTGTCATATGTGCTGTGCTGCTGCTAAATCAACGGCTCCTAGTCAAAATCAAAAGCGATTCATATGGAGAATATTCAAATTTCAATTAAAAACGTTAATGTGTTTTATATGTTGCATCGGACTGTGCGCAATTTATTCCGTTATGCAGCACATTAAAGAAGTGACAGATCCCACCACCTCATCCTCGTTCTCTTCATAAAATAACATGGTTGATAAAATAGCGGAAAATGGGACAGTACACGCTGTATTGGAATGGAACGATAAAATGTTACGGAAGTAGAACATTTTCATTTGTGTAATTCGATAAAATTGGAATTGTCGTGATTATTACAATTTTTTGACAAAATTCGAAAATAAATGGCATAAATGTTTGCGAAAGTAATTTCAATTTAGTCTGTTAAATTTTACACGAACAGCAGAAGTATGTCGCCACTATAATAAATTGAACACATTGGCTGCCAGAATGGAATATCTCGGAAATAGTAGATTGCGTTGGATGTCATTCATGACATAAGAGAGACAATTTTGTGATACGGGCTCGTACAATAATGACGTCCACATGACTTTCATGTCACTTCGACTACATAATTTCCTACAACATAGTTTGCCTTGTTTCCGCAAACCCTTCTCCTCCCTCTTATGTGGACGTCATTATTGTACAAGTTGTCCTCACGAATTTGTATTTTAGCAACAAGCTTTAAAAACTATTATTTTGACAAGTGTAGAGTTTGCGTACTTGAGCCGAAGGCGTAGCAACGTAGCTTATTTTAATCGCTGTCCCATGAGAAAATAATAAAAACTTTCCGCGGGAGACATCTGATGACGACTTCCCACATGGTTTAGCGATTAAGCTTTTGATTTCAATGTGGCATGAATATTTCCTTGTTTTACGGAAAGCTATTATTCCCGGAAGCAATGCCCTAGAGCCAGCTGAGGCCGAAACAGTTTCTCTTGCCGATAGCATTGCTATCCAAATTCACTCTACGTGATAATAGTTGGCTTAGGCAAGGGAAGAGCTTTTATAGCTCTGTTCATTGAATTTTCACTCTGTCGATTGATTTACTTAGCTCGAGCTATGCTCGAAATTAAATCTGAATTTGTTGCTGAAATGAATGAAAGTCAAAAGCGTCGTCGAATCGCTTTTATTTGCCTTAAGAAAATATGGAAATAATTGAAATTTTTTTGACAAGCTTTTCCGGGTGATGAAAAAAGTGTTTACTCTTGGCAGCGAAGGTGTACAGTTTTCTTCTTTTTCGTTATAAATATTGGTGAAAAATCTTTTACTTCAGTAGTGTCAACTTTGTTCTTGATGTTAGCTTTCAGAAACGGGGCAGTCATGTCATCTGCTATCGACAACGATGACCGTAATAAGCGAATTACTCGGCGTATAGCATTGCATTATATACAAAAAAATTCGTAACAAATGAAGTAAAAGACCTCCAACCGAACAAAACGAAAAACTTCAAACAAAGTAACAGATTTTCCAAATATAATCTCGATATACGTCTGCCATTTTGAAAGGATTCCATAGATTAAGGATTATTTTTTGTCGCTGCTGTCATAGACATAGACCAGTCTGTGAAATTTTCAATGCAAAGAACTCAAGTGAAGCTTATGCAAAGTTTATATTTCGAAAAGCTCAATGATTTCCGGTCTAATATTCATTAGGTATGTTAGAAATTTCTGGAACTGGTTAATTAAGACTGAGACTTCTATATCCGGTGTGTAAGACTGAATCTGAATATAATTTTATCGAAGCTGGCGAATAACGTGAGAAGTACTAAAATATTAATCATCAATTGCACTGAACTGACACCCCACATTTTATTTCATGTCACTTAATTAGTCGTATAGCAATTCCTATTGAGGGCAATCTCCACATTACATAATTCACATACCTTGTGACGGAAATAAAAGCTTCTGACATGAAAGAAAAAATCACTTACCCAAAGTGCACAAACAATTTCATATGGAAAAAAAAACGAATCGTAAAAATGTGTTAAACCACATCGCATCATTGCACAAAAGTTTATCATTTCACAAAATATACATAAAGAAGAACCGTTTTTGGTAGGGTGCGACCACGCCTGCTCCAAAAGGCGGAGTTACGACACACAAAGTAACGATAAAGCAGATTTGTTATATATTTTGAATTGTATCATTGGTCGTCGGTATGGTATATGAATACGTACATGGCAAACATGAATGAGAGGAAATTTATTCATTTCGTGTAGGTTTTTTGTTTGTTTGAAAGGTTTCCGTTTTTGTGGCGTTGAAATCTTTCGTTTTGTTCGTTTTATTTTCGATGGTCAATTGGTTTGGTTGGATTTTGTCCGAAGGGTTAAAAACAACGGAGACATGCTCCAAATTCCAATTAAATAAAAACTCTTCAACAACAAAGTTTGCACAGTTAATTCATGTGAGAGTAATCCGAGGGATGGTAAACTCACAATGAAGTAAAAACAGCCGATAAATAAAATACTTTGAAAGGTCATCCAACCATTGATATATTACCCACACACTGCATGTTATTGTTCAGTTTACATATGTGTTTCATGTCGAAGAGGGTTTACTTTTCTCTGTTTTGCAACGGGTTGGTTGGCTATCATAACCGTAAAGTTGAGATGAAGTCACGCTATCTAACGGAAATCTATAAAATAAGTGCTCTTTATATCAACATCCGGTGGCCATTGTATTCCGAATTGTACATTGAAATCGTTTCGTTTTGTTTTGGAATTCTGTTTTAGCATACTTCCAGCTTTGCTTGCATAAGAACCAAACAAAAATTTGGTTGGATTTAAGTTCTTTTTCGTGGCTATATTTTATCTCTCGTAAAATTCATACATGAAGTTTGATTGTGATGGTAGTTTACATTGGATGCTGCGAAAGTGATTCATTACATGAGGGAACCATTTTGGCAATTTCGGCTTTTTACAACAATTCCGAAAACCCTCGGTCTCCCAGTGACTTACGTGATAAACAAATTATGTC
>JANTFA010205518.1:0-17210 GCA_026413405.1 Phytosciara flavipes
CCCTGTTGTACCCTACTTTGTTGAGCTAAATGAGACATTTCCTGTTTTACATCGGCAGGATGATGATGTGGATGATGGTTTTGCAGCGACGACCATGGATCAGACGGATGCAGCGCCGTCCACGGATTCGAACCGACTCCCAATCCGCCGGTAACCGATCCCAATCCACCGCCAGCATTCGGACTGGGACTGGACGCAACCTGATGATGATGGTGGTGGTGATGGTGTTGCATGTATTTCATTTCGCCGGCATCGGTTGCACTGCGCGGAGATGAAGTGTGATAGCCTCCACCGAGTGCCATGTCTAAATCACCGGACGCACTGGTCATGTATGTAGTAGCGGCCATCCCCACCGCTCTGGGGCTGTGTAGGCCCTCCACGCTGGCGGGGTAGGGTTCTAAATTGGGGCTCAGTTTTCCGGATTCGGAAAACGTTGAACAATAAATTCACACACACACACACTCGTTGGTTTGAGAACACCTCCCTGTTGTTTGTATATTGTTTGTTTCGCAAATGAAAAGAAAATTAGGTCGTCTGTGTTATATTGTTAGACACCTTTTTATATTGAACTCCGTGAAATGGTAACACAACAATAGTTTATGATATAGTTCCTTGTCTGAATCTGAAGGGTTTTATATTTTGTCGGCTCAGCGGAAACCCTTTTTTTTGTCGTATTATGTAATGTCTCTCAAAGCATTTAAAAACAAAATTGTCAGTTCATTTGGTTCTTTTTATCATTCCCACTTTACACGGAACAGGAATAATTCGGAGAACATCAACGAAACATAAAAAAATTGAATTCAGTTCATCGATCTTGAGCAGGTGTGATCGATTAAAATAAAAAACCAGAAAATCTATTCCGATAGATTTTAATTAAAACAAAATAATTCCGCAATCAATTAAAAATTAATCGTAATACACCGCAGTGATTGGATATCGTATGCTAATCTTGTAAACAATTCAAATCAGTACATTTGCATGACATCACTTCGGCAAGTAAACACTTGGAACATTAAGATTGAACATTTATATTGTCACTTCACCGTATACATGATGCAAATAAGATTTTCGTTTTTTATGTGTGTCGATGAAGAGTTAAACTGGCCTGCCGTTTAACATTCCGTGTGGGTGCACCCAAAAAGTGTAGTTCGCTATGGTAACGGATAACATGTACAGCGCGCGGGGTTAAGTGTCAGGTACAACGTTTATTTTTTTCTTTACTCCGAACTTCACTCCGAATTTACTCCGAAACAATAAAAATTAATTTTCTTTCGCAATTTTTCCGAACATTCGATTATTATTATCATCCAACTTCATTAGTGGATCACATATTCTCATGAGTAATTGAACACACATAATTTCAATCAATGAAGTCATTTCGATTTTTATTATTCATTTAACTATGATTCAATTTTTACAATTTCATACCGCACAATCGCGAAAACGCTCACGAAGTAAATTCATATTTTATGGAAATTTTTTTGTAAATTTTAATTTTCCGATTGTCTAAAAAAATAACGAAAAAACGAAAAAAAAAATATTTTCTGAGCAACTGAATTTTTCACGTTTGTTATTTTGCTGTGTTGTGTCTTTTTACTGTACAAAAAAAAATTGTTTTTTTTTTGTATATTTTGATTTTTCCAGTTAACTAAAAAATCACGTACGGGAGATACAAAAACGTGTACAAACTCTGCGAGCTATCGAAGTCAACTAACCAATATTCACAACTATTCCATCGTTACAGTGTGTGATGGTATTCAGTTTCTCTCTTGCTCTGGTACCGAGAAAGAGAACCCCACTATTTTTGTATGTTCAGCTTACAGGCAAAATCAATTGGATTGGGCTTCAAGACGCACGCAGTTCGTGTGACGTCAGTTATTATACACCCCTGATAGGAAAAACTCCGCCCCCCTGGGTACGTGATGTGTGCATGTATTTGGGCAGCCATTTGGTTGTGTTTGTGGTGTGTATACGCATGTCTGTTTCCAGTTCATCGTGGTGTTTATTGTTCGGTGTTTCGTTTCTTCTTCTTTTTCTGCTATATACATGAACGTGCATATAGATTGTGATTATTTTCACCTATATTTATATAAAAATTTCGATGATAGTGAGTGAGTATGATTTTTGACATGGGGACAATTTTTCTTCGGAAAAATTGTTTTCCGATAAATTTTTTTTTTGGTTCGTTCTGCGGAAAATGATTTTTTTGTAATTTTTTTTAATTGAATTTAATTTTTGATGATAAATTTAGTGCATGCAAAGCGATGAGTGAGTAGTTGCGCCGGCTGTTGATAGTTTTAATCAATTGATTTCCACATTTAAAATTCCTTCCGAAAGTTTTTGCTTAGAATGTCACTTCGATTTAGGGAACGTCAGATTTTTGGAAATCTAAGTCATCGTTCAATCAGTAACGCTAAATCTAACGGATAAGGCAATAAGGCATGCCACGAAAATTACATAAACTTCGATCAGACAGAGAGTGCCAGTAGCACACGATTTCAAGACGACAGTAAAATATGTACTGGCTTTTTGGTCTCGCCGAAATGATTCTATGTTATTGCCAAGGTGTTGACTAAGTCGGAGGATAACGGAGGCTGTCTCCAACGTCAATTTTTTCAAACGTATTGATCCCTTTCATAATGATCGTTAATTCATCTGTCATTTGCCTATTCGGTTTGCTTGTCTGGTATTCATTGTTTCGATCTGGAAATTCATAAATCGAAACATCCACTTTCCCATTTTTTTGAAATTTACAATGTCTTGTCAAGTCTGCTACGGGCGGCTATACATTTTGTGTTAGGTTCTTGATGATTGAATTTGAATCTCTGTTCATTCGACTTTTTTCAAAACATAAAGTTTTTGTCGTTTGATTGGTTTATGCACATCGCTTGATCGATAGATATACGAAATAACTCGATATCCAAAACGCGTAACCTTACCAATCGATGTCGTTGTAATCAGCGAATAAAACAATTTGTTATCAATAAGAACGACAACAGATAAATTGATAAACTTCGAATAAGCATTTGAAGTAAGAGATTTGAAATCAATATTTTGAAAATGCTTTGATCGAAGGAACATAAGTTATAGATCCAATGAAAACACTGTTGATATGATTGGCCGTCTGTTACATATTCGCCAACATCTAGAAGGTTAAGATTCTACACAGTGCACGTTCAGTGGTTTCCCCTCGACCTCGCCTTCAGCTCAGCTGTGCAAACACAACTACTTTCATCAAAAAAGAAATGGTTCCCTCATGTAATGAATCACTTTCGAATCCTCCAATGTAAACCACTAAGAAATCAATATCTTGAAAAAAATATTTTGATAATCTGTCACGTACGACTATCATATGTTATCGATAACAACGAAAAAAATAAATGACAAGCTCTGGACAATGCGTATTTTTATATGGTAAAGTGCATATCAAAAGAATTGAAGTACAAGATTCAAAATCAACCGATTGAAAATACTTTTTAAACGAGAGAAGTAATAGATTCGAAAATAACACTGATAATATGCTTGCCGCATGTGACACGTTGAAACGTCATTCCTAACAACCAACATTGGCACAGTCAAGAGAAATTATTATAATTCAAATTAATTACAAAAATGATTAACATCCGAACACCGTTGATTTTATATGCAGTTGATAATTCCCCGTTGTGAATCATAAATATCAACACACACACTCAAAAAAAACAACAAATTTTTTTGCGGTAGGTCATTTGCGGCCATTTAAACCAATATTGAAAAATCATTTCCAAAAAAAACTTCCACAAAATAATATTAAAACACAAATCATAAAAACATTAATTAAGTTTTGCAACAAGCTGTAATATTTGTAAATTTTTTGTTAATTTTATTCCGTTTGGCATGCGCCATTTATGTAAATCTCGCACAATTATAATAATTTACAACAATAACAAAACCAACATCACCATTACAAATCCAAATACAGAGAATATTATGAACACAGTGAAAAGAAGTAAAAGAAAAAAATCTAAAAAGAAAAAAAAGCAAAATATCAAGTGCGAGCCTTTAATTTAGGCACACTCACTCTCTCGCATATTATATAAATTTGCATCTGATTAATAATTAAAGAGTTTTTTCTGCCTTCCATTTTTACACTTCTTCTTCTTCCGAGACACCAAATGAAACGAAAAGGTAAGGAAACATAGCACGGAATCAAAGTCGAAAAATATGGTTGTCAGAAATATAAATGTAAATTCCTCACTTACCTTACACCGTTTTACGTCGTCATAGAGCAGTCCTTCCGAACCGAGGAGCTACTTTATGTACCATAATTTACTGTTTAGTAAGTGTAAATCGTCTTGAAGCGAAAAAAAACCGCCATAGAAAATCCTGTTGCATTGCCCTTCTAAACAATATTTACACATCACTTTACATAACAATGTGCATATCGAAAATATTCTCAATGTTCGTTTGAACTTTTCCTCTACAACAACAACAACAACCCGAATAAAAAAAACGAGGAACTGTAGCGAGTGAAATAACTTTGGACGTGTTCTTATTAATTTTTATGCATAAATTTCTGGTGACTATGAACGAAGAAGGGATGTTCCATATAATTTATTCCCTCTAAAATGTGTTCAAAACACACACGCACAATATGAACAAGTGATGATAGGTTCAATGCCATAGTGTTAGTTTAGATATTCGCCTATCGCGGTTGTCTTTTTCTTTAGAAAAAAAAAAGTTCAAAGTTTTTATTCCCGTCGTCGTTCCTACTCATATATTAATGGTTGAATTTATCATGGATACAATAAACAAGCATTCATTTATCGTATGGAGAATATGTCGTTTTTTTTTGTTGGTTACGCTCAAGGAACTTTCTTTCACGGTAATGTGGGTTTCTGAAGCAAAGAAGCATCGGGCTCTTTGTCATTTAACAGACGACATAGATAAATTTGGTATATACGCAGCGTAACCACCGAATAAATTACACTTTTTTTTGGGGTGCATGAAGTATATTATGATAATATGGCTGGTATGCTGGACGTCGATTATGTCACGGTGACCACACGTTATTGTTTAGTTTCAAAGAAAGAGGAAAGTTTTTCAGTGGAAATTTTCTCAGAATGATTACTTATGGGACAAGGTGTCCTCACGTCTGAAACTTAGATGATCTGCAAAGCCAGATCTCCTCACATCTTACACCTCACTAATCCGGGTTTATTTGGATGGTATAAAACAATTGGATTAAAAATGTTGAAATTTTGAGTTTATGAGGTGGAGACAATTGTGCTAAGATTTCTATTGTAATCCGATTTTCACTGCATGTTAAACAAAAGAAAACGGATCATAACTGTCGCTCCCAAAAACGCATTGTTACTCAAGAATTTTCCATAATTTGACCATAATAAGCGGTTCCCTTATATACAAAAATTTATGTGGCAACAAATGAAGTAAAAGACCTTTAATCGAACAAAACGGACTACGTTAAACAAACGAAGTAACAGATTTAGCAAACACAGAGCAAAATGTACGCATTTTTTAATTGAATGCTAATAAAACGTCAGTAATGTTTTCAACACTGAAATCAGCGTTTTTCACATTCCATCCTTTCTCTTTGCCACTCATCGCTGGTAACCTGTTCGGCCTATGTTCGGTCAATGCTTTTACTGATTTCTTTTGGGCGGATTTCCGAACACATTTCTAAGAGCTTAGTTCTACTCTCTTTCGTATCATGATATTATCACCACACGATTGACGATTGGCATGATCAACATCATCAACAGGAACGGCAGGATCTAGTGAGTTCTATGATGAAGGCGACTTTACGAATTTAGAAATGACGCCGAATCATTCACCTAAGCGTGACGGTCACTAAATCTAGTACTTCAAAGACTAAGGGCTATGAACTGGGGCGCATAAGCGAAAGTTTTTTGTGGAATTTGTTTAAGAAGAGAAACATTTCT
Organism: Phytosciara flavipes; assembly: GCA_026413405.1. Lineage (NCBI taxonomy): Eukaryota > Metazoa > Arthropoda > Insecta > Diptera > Sciaridae > Phytosciara > Phytosciara flavipes. The sequence continues at coordinate 5,943 of JANTFA010205518.1, forward strand.
AACGTAGGTTTCCCGGGTGTAAGGAAAACATTTTTTGTGTAATAGCAGAAAAAGGGCATGTGACATGAGCGAATAATAAGAAAAATGGAGTTTCATTCGTTCAGCAGCTTTTGAAATGACTTACTACCAGGATACCGATGTGTCAATGGAAGTTCTGTGATATTTAAAAATTAAACACCAGTTTCGAACGAAGCTAAATAAATGAAATTTCAGTTTCTTAAAATTCGCCATTCTGCATTTTACTGTTCATAAATTGTTGGAGAAAATGGTGAAGAGATTTTTATACAATTTTGTTCTCAAACAACAGTTTCCAATTTTCTCATTAGCAAAACTTATTCGAACCACTTCTTATAAGAACCTACAATTTCCATCTCAAAACAAAATAATTCCTCACCAACTAACAATTTTCAAATTCTTTTTCGGTTAATGTCTAAGTACAGCGCTAGTGTGTACAATGTAAATAAGCAGCCAAGAAACGAACCATACAAAAAGGTTTTGTAAATATTCCGCCAGCGGTGTTATTGTAGCCAAGAATATTCTTTTCAACCCCTTTTCTCAGTGCGTTCACAGAGTGTTGAACGTTTTACTGGAAAGTGAAGTAGTACGCATGACTGGCGATGACGAGGGGAACATTGAGTGAAAATTATTATGCACAACAAGCGTAAAATGTAAACAATTGTGACAGTATCTACAAACATTGATCGTAAAATAGTAAACAAGCAATCGTATTTCATGTGCAATTAAATCTTCGATTTTACTAAAAGATTTCGACCGCGCAAAGAAACGACTTGATAATAGGATTTGCATTCAAAGGAACGGATATAAAAGAACGAATTTTTTTTGTGCTACCAGCAATACCCCAGATCTGATCCCAGGTCATAAATAATATAATTTTAATATCAATTCCAATCCTTTTTGCCCAGGCCTCACAACCATCCATTGAGAACAGCACACACATAACAAAAATCTTTTTATGTTTTCTTATCGACAATTTTATCTGGGCGATTTCATTCAAATATAAATCAATTTGTTTCAATTAATAATTATAGTTTTCAAAGATGGCAAGTTAAATTGCTGAACAAAGCAAATAAAATTAAAATAATGACATGCGTTGAAGTTGTTGCGTGTAGTAACTACACGTTGTGGATCGTATGAACATACATATATCTCGAATGAATGTGTGTACGATGTCGAATGACTTAAGTCTGGAGAGAGATCTAAGAAGTTATTTATGCAATTTGCTAAGTATATTGTGTATTGAATTGCTGGAGGACATATTTGGATATGAGTAAAATTATTCGATCGGTCGGTAAGCTCGTGGTTCGTCGAGCACCGCATATGTTGGTGAAATATACTTTACATTCGAGACAATTATTGATGATGGGTTGGGAAATGAAAATGTGGGTAGTTTTTAATTAAATATTTTTCGTTTGTTTTTTTTCTTTTCTTTGCAACATTCATATTCTGAAGGTCTTTGGATTTGGAATCATATACAATTTCTAAATTAAACTGTCACATACCCACATTATTTGCATAATTTTAATTCTCTTACGTTTTATGGTATGACTTACTGGTAATATGTTATTGCCAATTGCAATAAGAATGGAGTGATGACTTTGTGGTTTCCCATCTATTGACACGTATTTGTTAAAACTAATGAAGTAAAAGATTTTCAATGGAATATTTATCGATCGGCAAAGACGTAAACCGATTGGCAAATATTTTCGAAGTTTATTTACCTAGAATATCAAGAATTCAATTTTTGAAAACTGCTACGTCAGGGAATTGAACCCGAGCCTTCTGTTCAGTACACAACTACCTTTGCCTTACCACTAGACTAACAAAACACTTCACAAATCTAATTTTGAACCGCTGTCTCACAACGTTCATGTTCAACTGAATTCTGTTTCCTATGTGTACCAAAAAGATTTGGTACACAACTGGTATCAAAAGCAGTATTGAAAACAGATTTTCTGAAAAAGCAACCGGTTTTTGAGACTGCTTTTGTAGTTTTTGAAAAATAATTTTCTCCCGTTTACTAGTCATTTACGTAACGAAGGTTACAAAGTGACTTTTCACTTTTATTCCGAGCTATGAGAAATTCAGTGTTCTCTTTTCGATTTAGATTGCTACCAGCCAAAGAAATGATAAGTTGGTACGACACCTTTAAATACACTCAGTCTCAGACTTAACATAACGAGTTCGGAGGAAACTGGTAGCATGAATTACTCTTCAGTATAGCCCTTACAAGCCCATGATATTGTGGCCGAATAGAACTTTTATCAAAGACACGTGAATGACCACAAGCCACTTGCACAGTACTACCCCGCCACTCGACATGCTAGAGCTTATTTATTACAGGAGCTTACTGCAATAACTAACTCGACTGTCATCGCTCGGTACTAACAGTCGCACTAACTACAAGTTTACTGAAATGCTCCAATATGCAATGAAGTAGAGACCAGGTATGGCCAATCGTTTGAATCTGTATGGGCCGGACGACATGCGGATTTTGCAAGAGATTTTCCATGTCTCCAATTTCATTGCAAATATGTCAATTTAAAATTTACTGCGTGCTGTCTACCGCACTAACCTATACTTGCCGAAATCGTTGCCATTGATGTTTGGAATGTCCTCCTCCTACCGTGTTCCGTGGCGTTTATGTATGTTTATCATGCGTAAATTTGAAGACTCCTCCTTGAATTGTTTAATTTTTTCTTGATTTCCACTGGATTCATTGAATTTCTAATTTTCTTTGGTGGTAGTCTATGTGGTCAATTAATCGTTATCCAGTTATCCAGAAGCACAGAAAAAAGACGCGTCCATTCACTTTTACGCACAGCCTACTTGCCGGTATATACGACATGACACCTATAGAAAGACCATGTGAAATTTTGGTTCTAACTTTTCTCAAAAAAGACCACTTTCAATCAATTTTAGAAATAGTTTTTAAGCCTATGAAAGCATTCATCGCATAGATACAGGATACAGGAGGCATACAGTATACAGTACTCTGGTGTCAAACGTGAACAGAGTAGATTTGGAAATATCATCAATGTCAGAATGTGTGATAATCACCAGGAATTGGGAAGAAAAAATTTTTAAACTCACAAATTCTTGGATCTCAAGGGTTTTTGAAACAATCCACCTCAATTGGACAACCACTTCAGCAGTATGAAACTACTAGACAAATGAAAAACAATTTCAAATTTATTGAAATCGGATTGAAAACCGGAAAACCAGCGTCGTAATTTTAATACGACGAACCGATTTTCGAAAACCAGTCCGGTATTTTTTACAGCCCAATGCAAAACACTGGGAAATAGACAAAGTTGTGAATTTATGGTTTTCACTTGATAAGCTTCGTAATGAGGTTGACGCAAAAGACAAAAGTCTAGACTTGGAAAAGATAAGGAAGAGTGTTGTGTATGACCTAATACAAAGCTTTGCCGATGATAAAGCCAAGTATTTCTTACCAGACACAGGTTTCAGTAGACCGTACCTGGTCTACATATCTTTCATTGACTACCCCAGAATCTAGTACTTCGTTGCTGGCATAATATTACCGCTCATTCAAGTAGTAGATCGAAAAACAACTTGTCAAAAAAAACTTTTCCAAAAATATTTGCGTTCGGTTAATAAATATTAGCAACGCACTACACTTCATACGCTAAAAAACAGCAGGACGATCAACTTATGTCAACTATTTATCGTGTCGTAAATCAATCAGACACTTTATCGAAAGCAAAAATCCAATTACATTCGGATGGGTTTATGTAAATAATTTTTTGTTGTTGTTGCTGTTGTTTATAAAATCAAATATTTGAGACGACACACACACAGCACACACAATATAATTTTTTAAACCGCAATGACTTGCTATTTATTACAAAATATCTTATTAAATATTTTCCATTCCTTGAATGCAACAAATCAAGCACTCTTAAACTATATAACGAAACACAATTTCGTGACCAGATGATACGCTACGGCTACTGTGCTTCAGGCTTATAATCACAGGTTGTGTTAAATGCATAAGATGAAGATGATATCAATCATGAATCTTCCTTCCACCTTATATTTATACACTCATTCGCGTTGTGTGTTTGGGAAGAAGTATAATGAAAACATGAAATGAAATTGAGTTGAATCGGCCGACTATAAATATACAAAACAATTCTTGGTCCGCGATATACTTCTCGGTTATGGAAGATAATAAGTGATGCGAAAATTATTGGCAAATGGTAAATTATATTGGCGAGAGTATTTGCCATTTTGATTAACAACTGTAACGTTTTGTGAATGAAATGCGAGAAAAAAAATATTTTTTAGAAAAACGAAAGGCGAAGTTTTGGACATTTAACGTTAATTAGTTGCGTCAAGAGTCTGTGTGCATCAGCCTCGACATTTTGTAAGATGAATATTGAGGAATTGGACCAGTGATCAAATGCGAAGGTGGAGCTTCAAAGTTTAGAAGTTCCATTTACACAAGATCGATTAGATTTATTGAGCAAACGACAAATTATTTTAGTTTACGTATTTCGTTAGCCTGTTAGCCAGCCAGAACTCGTGATTCATTTTAACCGTCGCTGTTGACTATACAAATGACTACCAGTTTCTTCAAGTCCAACAATTTTTTAGCATTTTCGGTGTGTAATACGGTTTGATTGCAAAACCTTTCTAATTCCACCGAAAGTCACACAGTCAATATAACATTAAGACGAAGCTAATGTCGTTAATAAAGACTCTTTATTCCCACATCAGCGTATGATTCGATTACCGGCATGCCGATTAAACTGTGTTGTCTAACTAAACAATACACACTTGGTTCCACAAAGGAATCAGCCAAATTTGACACAGAAATCGAGAGTAAAACAATAATATTTATGAACAGCGAGGAGAGCGGTTATACAAAGAATAATAAAAACAAAATCGACATGACCAGGGGGCTGAATATTTTATGGTAAATTCATCAGCTGGTTGTAAATAAAATTAGCGTAACGACGTAATGGACAAAATGGAGTTCATGCTGTAACAATTCCATGGATCCAGATTTCGCTTTTAGATTAAGGCGAAACAAAATGCTTTAAGGTTACCGATAAAAATCTCCTCGAACAGAACAAAAAAAAATGGTTTGTCGTGATGTGTTGAAGAATTACAGGAGGAGCACCGAATGCCAGCAATTGCAACTGGTATTCTTATATTCGAAGTTTGTTATTTTTCTCTTGGCTAGATGAATGAACAGTTTGGTACTACTAAAGTCGATTCATTTACTGTAGTTTCTCGTAAGGGGGGACTAGACTTTTATTAAACAAAACGAAATTGTTTATTGTGTTCTTATAATGTCATTTTTTCCAGTTATACTTTGGTCAGGTTGATTTCCTCTTCAAAATAAACAGTAAAGTAAATCCAAGTCAAATTTCTAATTTGGTGCGAACTCTTCAAACTATAATTTCAACCATTATGGTGACTGTACCAGTTCTCGGTCATGAATTAATCGTCGAACACCTATTGTTCTTTCATTCATAAAAAAAATGTTTGAACAAAAGAACAATAGGTGTCTGACGACTCATTCCGAAGACTGGTACAGTCACCCTATTACTGAAAAGGCATTCCAATTTAACATTTCGTTTTCTTCATGAAAAAATGCTCAGTAAAGAATTCTGAACTTCAATAAAGTTGCATTCTAACGTGTGCTGAGGTTTCGTAAATTGAATACATTGCGGGTGAATCGCCTCGCCTTTTACTGGCTTACCCACTACTTTCCATGAAAATTCCGTTTGGAGTGAATCAATCTCAGGTGTTAACAAAACAAAGTTTCTAATGTACTGCTTCAAATTTGAGTGGGAGCTGTACGCTGTACATTTACAATGTTCACAAAAATTCAAGGGTCAAGTAGTCATTGAAGATTTAGCTCTTCTTCTTTGCTTTATTTCTGCCTACGGTTAGTGTTTGCAAAAATTTTCCTGAATTTTTAGTCATTTTGACTTTCAGGATCAGCGTTTAAATATTCAATTTAATTCATGGCCTGTATGCGTTTCTCATTAATCGTGTTACTGGTTTCGCATTTGCAATTTCGTCCTTCTTTCCTTGTGTTGGCCCGAATCGCTTTTGTCGCTGTCGCATTTGGCAGGCCCAACTGTGCTTGATCTTCCCCTTTTACTCGATCTAGGGATGTCTATTGAAAGAACTTTTCTCGGCACATTGCTTTCATCGTGGGAGTAGACTTTAGCAATCCATTCGTTTTTCTCGTTTTTGACTTTGTCGACGATGCTTTATGTTCAGATTGCCTCGTATACAAATTACGCACGCTTCACAGTGAAGAGAGATCTGAAGCGTGAGCGTCATACATTTCTGAAATTCTCTCCATACGTTTTAGAGTTCAAGGAGGAAGGAGTATCGAGGATTCGTATTTTTGAGAGTGCGTAATTTTTGAATGGCTTCTTAGAACAATTCGAGTGGTAACCATTTCTGGGATTGTTTGAAGCTATTCTTGTGAGATTACTTTGGAGTGGAAACCTCCTCGGAACAGTTGTATGATGGTATGGTGTTCGAATCTAAAAATCCAAAAGTAACATGTGTTAGACAAATGATCAATGCATGAACTTATGAAGAGACAAATTAAATCAAGAACAACGAAACGAAATTGTCAATAATAATTTCAGAGTTTTTTGTATTATAACGACACACGTATCGAAATTATATTCGGCAAATCTGCTACTTCATTTGTTTCACATATTCCGTTTTGATCGGTTCAAGGTCTTTCACCATTTGTTTTTAACATAAATTTTTGCATATAATAAGGGAATGCTATGATGACTCAGCCATTTACAACGGTCCTCATTGTCGATAGCATATGATACATCGTGAAAGGTGGTTCGGAAATCAGTTTGTCTTTTGTGGATCGTCTTAGACAGAACCAACTTGATGCCTGATGTTTTCAGGACGGACTGTTATGGCTGTTAGGAGTTAGAATTGTCAGACATCATAAAAAAGGAACACAATGTACAGACATTAAGCACAATGCTACGACCCAGTCTCATTTTGTCTCCAGTCGATTGCCTGATGGATCCAATTTAAACTATTTTAATATTTTCTTCTTTATTTATAAAAAAAATATCAAAACAAAATTTATTGTTTATTAAAATAAATAAATCAGGTTTTTGAGCAGGCACATCTTTTGAATGTAAAATCATGTCTTTCTGACGTCCGTCGAATGTAAGCGACATACATAAGCAAAACTGCAGAATTTCATGCGTTCTCGTTCATGCGAAGATAAATTCTCTCTCTGGTCTGGTATACATAAAGGATGAATTGGTCGTATAAGTAAAAGGAACACAATGCGAAAAAAAATTATCAAAACAAAAAAAAGTCCGTTGTTTCTCTATTGTTAATTCCATTTTGATTTTTTCTTGATTGGCGTCGACTTGATGGTTGACTCGTTGCAGAAAACCAGAAAACCATTTTTTTCTTCTTCTCTTATTTCATTCATTCAGCGGATCTATACATCGAATGTGTGTACGGTATACATTATGTATATCATACCAGTTTATAAAAGCAAACTAAATAAGAGAAATGTCACAGAAAAGATGATGATAATGATGAAACTTCAATTTTGGGATTTTATCTTTTATATCAAAATATTTCATTGTCTTTGCGAATCGATTGATTGCTGTTGCAGTACGGAAAAGATGTGTTGCACTTTTTCGAAAACATTTTTGCTTTGTCTTGTAAAATTGAATTTATTTTGACGAGTTTGGAATTTTTTATTTGAGGAAATATTATCCGCAACAATCCTAATTATGTTCAGAACATTTTTGAACGTACGTTTTCGAACGACTCTTCCCATAAGTTCTTGGAAATGCTTCTTAAAGCTACGGTAAATTAGTAGATTTCTTTGTTTATCATTATTGTCATCAATAATCTTATCCACGAAGAAACTGTTTTAAGTATGCAGTGAAACGTAATAGAACATTTGAAACCAATCATAATGCTTGAAATACCTACCTAACATTTCAGAAACGGCAGACGTATTATCATATTCCGAAGGTTTTTAGTTGAATCTGATACTTAGTCTGTTTGAAGTGTGTGCTTTATACGAGATCTACTACTTCATTTCTTGTAACATAAATTTCTCTATATAAAGATGACTACGAGAAGCTAAACGTTTCGGTCATCGTTACTGAAAGGTTAGAAAAAAACCATTTTTCGCAACTTGTTGCATAAATTACTATTACCTTCTAACGCATTTTGTTTCTGGTGAAACAATCTGACATCCCATAGAGATTTCTTATCAACGGATTTTGGTCAAATAAATCGCTAATGTGGAGAGTATGATCTCAGGGCTCAGGTGTAGTAATCAATTTTTCAGTCGGAATGATATTCACAGAGCGATAAGACTTTGAAATCCATGAATTGCTTCACCGAAGTCCTAAGCTTTTTGTTTGATGGAGATATCCGCGATATGCTGGACATACTGAGTATGTCATTTTGATGTATTTTTGATAATAATAATAAGAGTAATGGAAAATTCCATCAAGCAAGTGCAATGATATTCACTGACACCTTACTGACACTCGAAAGTTTTTCTTTCACATTAAAAAAAATCTTCTGAACCTTTCTTTTAGTTACCCTTTACACTTCAAAAAATTGCAACGCATCGCCGTAAAATTACTCTTAAATCTCTTAGAAGCGACAAAAGTATCGTCCTATCATTATATTAATTCTGTTACTTCAATTGTTTACAACATAGCGTAGAGGTCTATGCAAAATCTTGTACCTCAGTCAGCCGTACGTTTTACTACATTTAAGAGAACACGGAACTGAAGAATTCGCTTATTTTTGTCATCGCAAAGAATAACAGATGACGAGCCGTTTCTGAAAGATTTTCGCTTGATCATGTTCATTGTTCATACCCGTTAAACTTCAGTTTAAGACTATCGTGCTTTAAACTTTTACACGAACTGTTAACTTGTAATTTCGAATATGGATAGGCCTAAGACATAATGTACCAAACGCAAGAACTTTCTAAGAACTTTCCAATTTAGAACCAGCCTGATTCCTATGACACTCATATTGCATCCATAGATGCAGTCTAGGAGCAAAGATCTATTTATGTTGCAGATGTCGCAGCGCCAAATCAATTTAACGCCAGCTTGCTTTCTAGCGTTATTGGTGAAAGTATCTACAAAGAAGCAACAGTTTGCTGTCAATGTGGGAACTAGACTTAAGACGTTAAGGAACCATTCACAAATTGCGGCACTCCTAATTACGAATTTTTGACCCTCCTCCACTATTGCACGTCAAAATGTATAAAGAAAATTCCAAAAATGTTGGCTGATTTCAGATGCCACTGAAGATGACCATGAATAGTGGTCGAAATATTTGGTAAAAATAAAGTGAGCCTGAACTATTCCTAAAAATGTACTAGATCCATTTCACCAAAATCAGTGTATTTTGTGGTATTTTGACAAATTATGACAAATTTTTTAGTTGAATATAAAGGCAGTGAGATGACAATTTTGAAAGAAAATCTCTTCAAGAAACGTATATCTGCGTCGCACCAAGAATTTAAATGTTTTTGCTTTCCTCTAATCATCGATTAACAATTAATCAATAATGTCCTAACATTTTGCAAATGAAAAACCAATCACCAGTCGGAGTCCTATTACTATCGAGTCTATTACTTCTTTTGATTAGAAGATTGCGACCGATCGATGGAATTCCTTACACTTAATTTTTCAGAAACGATTGTCATTACCGCGTCTATATTCGGCAAATCTGCTACTTCGTTTGTTTGAAGTATTATGTTTTGTTCGATTCGAGGTCTTTTACTTCATTTTTTTTAAACATAATTTTCTGTATATAATGAAACGCTATGCCTAGTTATTCCTTTATTACGCTCATCGTTGTCGATAACAGATGACTACACCGTTTCTAAAAGGTCTCGTTCTCTTGCTGAATCCTACTAGCCGGAGCATATATTCTGAAATATTCATCGTCTCTGTCCGATCAAAGATGACAATAGCCGCCAAACAAATTATAAGTTCTTCCCAGTCTCCATGGTCTCCCGTCCAAAAAACACACTTAATTCGTTCGTCATTATTTTCGTTTAAATATATTTTAGCAATCGAATGCAAACATTGTTCATGTTTTTTGTGTTTTAGGTCTATGCCTGCGAGTGAAAAATATAAAAAAAAAAATTATTTTTATCTGGTCGCAAAGCGAACAGAATTGAACAGAAGAAAAGATGATAATGAAAGATACAATTTTCTTTTTCGATCCCTATATTTATTGGCGCACTGCCAGAAGCTCTAAAAAAATGTTTGTGAATTGATAAAATGTTAAACGGCTCATATAAAGGGTCACAATTTCTTGGTTATGCATTGGAATTTGGGGATACTGTGTTTTTGAAAGCAGATTTTGTTTTTACATGCTGTTTCGCTTGAATGCATTGGATCGGGCTATTTAGAGTTAATACATAAAATAAAGTGTTTTGATCGGTGTTTATATCTTTAGCTGCTCTCATTTAGAAATTCGTTTATCCATAAAGGCTAATTATCTCACAATACCTAGAATTATTGCATCCATGGACTCTTACGGCTCCAGTGATTTTAGTGATTATGATATGGATGGTAAATGAATCTTGATCATATTTTCAATAGCAAAATTTTTTGTTTCAGTTGACTTATTTTGGAGATGACGGTAGCCGCATGTTTTTATATTAACAAAGGAAAGCATTGCACATGTTTTATCCGTTATCCGTTTATGATCCGTTATCAAAGCGAGGGGCTACACTGGCTACAGTCTGTCCCAACAATTCCATTTCCAATTCCATTTTCGTGATTGCCAAAACAGCAACAAAATGTCTTCCAATCGATCTTGATGGGACTTTTTCACCCTATCTGCATTAACAAAGGCCAGTTCAAGTTTGAAGATGAGCAAAATAGGTCCAGCGCAACCAGAGATATGTTCCAACATGCCATTTTCGAAGTTTCGATCGTACAAGGATGACAAATGACGCGAAGGATAACACCAATCCAGGAAAATCAAGTTTGTGAAAAATCGGATCTCGGGCTTGTAAGTTAGAGCCCATAGGAGCCCAAGACCAAAATTCTTACTAAATATTGTAAACTCAGTCCTTCGAATCTCATTTTACACCAACGGATAACAGGCCGATGTTGCAATGCCACAATAGTTTTGCTTGTACATGTAGATTTTTTTCGATATCTCGAGTAAACTTCATCCGATTAAAAAGAAAATTGTTTG
>JANTFA010205629.1:0-17201 GCA_026413405.1 Phytosciara flavipes
AAATGATATTTGTCTTAAAATCTAACATCGAATTCATAGTCAGTGGATGTATCTTCGAATGTCTACTCCTTGTGCCTAGTACTAACACAAGCGACTGATTGCGAACCTTCACACGTAAAAAATAGGAATCTATTGAAGGATAACTGTTGGAGCAAAAATTACTGGTATTCTTCTTTTCAGTCATCTGATAGCAACATCGACGACCATTGCGTTATCTTTTATAGAAAAATGTTTGAAAATGAAGTAAAAGATTCCAGATGAAATCCTAGGCAAAATTTTAAACAAAAGAAGTAACATATTCGAATGAACATGAAATGTAATTCGTCACCGAATTCGTCCGCGTTTTATTTTCCAAAGATTTGAAGTAACAAACGTTCCAAAACGTATGATTGGCTTATTGCAGATGTGGGCTTAGCTTTCGGTCTGACTTATACGCATGAAAAAAAAAAAATTCTGCGTAAAAAAATTCTTCTGACGATGTGTGCGCTCATATATGGGTGTATCCGTCCTGACGTATATGGTCTTGTAATTTTGCATAAAAACTCAGAGCTTAGTTTTGACGTGAAATTATTCTGTATCAAACATCCAAAACCTACAAGACTGTTGTGCAACTATACTCTGATTCGAAACGAAACTAAAGAATTTCTTCCGCTATAATTTCGTCCAAAAAAAGAGTCAAAGTATACAAATGCTGAGAGTACACATTAAAAATTGAAAAAAATTAACCCAGAAATTACCGTCAGAGGAAAGAATCAATTGAGAGATGAGAAAAAAAAGCACATCCACACACAAGCACACGAAAAAAAACCACATAAATCGAAAACCATCTTTTTAAATCAATCCTCGGTTTAAGCCAATTATCTTCCAACGCCTGATGAAGATATAAAAATATAAGTCAATTGGCTTAATCCATGGCATTAAATATATTAACAACACACCAGAAAACCCAGCAATTGTACGTTGGAATTTATATAGGATTTTTTTGACTCGTATTCATCAAAGAAATATTAATTATATTTCATTTTATGAAATAAGAAGAAGAAGAAAAAATCCATCAAACTCAATACAGAAAAAAAAACACTAAAAAAAAAGAAGAAGTTTTTCTTCTTGACTCTTTCAATATCAATACCTTAAGAATTACGGGCTGTCCAACTGCTTTTTCTCTTCGATAATCTTTCTTCACTCATTTATTACATATGGTCTTTGTGTGGATGTACCTATGTAAAAAGCGATTTAATGACTCCTGTCAGCCATTTTGGATAAAGCTGTCATTAAGAGCCTATTGTTGATCACGAAACGTGAAATATAAATTCAGTCACACATTGGCAGAAGAGACGATAGAGGAAATAATAATTCTCTGTTGTGTAGTTTAATATAAAAATGAAGGAATGGAAAAAAAGGCCGATTGTGTAAAACTATAATATGGTTTGCAACCCTGTGTGCGCATGATATAATGGACTATGGTGTTAAAAGTCATATGTCAAATGACGAGCACAATTTTCTCGATTCTCTGTTTTTTTTCCTCCATTATTTTTATTATTATTATTTGATTGTTATTGTTATTTATACATTTTCTATTTATTACACTCGATTCTTTCTCTTCTTTTTTTCCTGATGTGCATGTTAAAGTTATATGCAACTCAATCCTTAAAAATTAAATATAAAGCTGAAGAGTAACGTATTGTTGAAAGTTATGTGGCATGAAGCACCAAAAAAAATTCATTTTTTATAGACATTTTGTCAATCGAATGACAAATAGTTTATTTGACTGGTTGATGTCTTCATCATCATCATCATTCTAGAAACTCGATTAATATTCACATTCAACACGTCTTCAGAATGGATTGCTGACAGACTTATATGAAAAAGATCTTAAACGTTGGAGTTGTGAAAACTAATGAAGTAGTAGATTTTGTATCAAAGGGCAATAGGCGACAGCTTACGATAGCGAACCCCAAAAGAAAAATTCTTTTCATTCCCATGAGGTGATCCAAGAAATGTCCGGAAGGCTGTTAAGTTTGCACACATATTAAAAGCAGTAACTTGAAGGGCTTTTTTCAAGTCAAAATTTAATGTTGTAAAGAGGTGTAGACAGCTAACGCATTGGGCTCCAAAACCCAATTGTCGGGGGTTTGAATCCACCATCGGGCATTGCATAGAATGATTTTTCATTTTCAAAATTTCAACTCAGTTTTCGAATCGCTTCACCTAAGACATCGCTTTAATGAAGAGCTTAGATATTGAAATCATATTTGCATTAAAACTTAGTCATAAGATCGTTAAATCGTTATAGGTTTGGTTCGCTGATGTTGACACATCATTACGTTTTGAAATATTCCTCCATTCGTATGGTTGAAACTAATTTAGTTTGGTTTCTCGAAGCTCTCCAATTATGAATAGTTAAAGGACTAGACAGTCTAACACCTCACACAATTTAGTGAATCGTCTTTCAATACAAATTTTATCTATTTTATTGGTGAAGTTTTGAAATTTCGATTATTTTTGCTCTGGTCCAAAAATAGGACTTGAGAAGTAGAGAAGAGTGAATGTTCATGTTCTGCACTCTACTGTACTACCACAATGTGTACAAATTTTTTTCGCAATTCAATTGTAGCCTCGATTGTAACTTTGTTTTAAGAAGGAGTGTCACAAAGTAGGAAATTACAACTCAAGAAATTTACGCAAACTTCGCTCTTGTTCGAATTTACAAAATCATAAGTTTCATTATAAGCAATCTCTTAGAGGCGAGCGGGTGCGGCCTGATGGTTATCGCTGTCCATGAGTGATTTCTCAATGATTTCGAAGAATTTTCCTAGCTTTTAGTAGCTTAAGCTCCTTGAGTCATATTTTCACATGAAAGAGTAAGTGAAATTACAATTTTTTGGTAACACAGTCAAGATTGCATCGAGCATCAACGAGCGGGCACATTGAAAAGGATTGTTCAAGTGATAAAAACGACTCAAAAGCTTTAACTTCGGAAAATTCTTCGTGATCATTGAGAAATCACCATGTTTGTATCCGAATTCGATTGATCACATTGCATGTCGTTCCATGTCCTTACATTCTATAAAAATCATTCATACGAATTTCATTTACATAAATTGAAATTTCGATCATTTCCATCTTTATCGATTGAGAAATATGTCGCATTTTAACTATCCGTTGCAGAAATAAGATTTGGATGACTATTTGACGTGACACCATACGAACGGTGGTACTTAATTACATCTTTTAATGGCAACAAAAACTATTTCAAAGAATGCTCTCCTTGCCTGTAGATGTAAAGCAAATCAACAAACCCCCTAAATTTGGTGTGACTTCCGGAGTACAAAAAACATATGGCTGTCGTATAGGCCACACCATATAATTTCAATAATATTGAAATACCATCGTCATGTTTGATTAAAGTCAAATTAATTCGAGAAACTTCTTCGTACTATACATTTCGCCGACAACGGAGTTTGCATTTCTATATCATCACCGAACAATTGTTCATTAAAATGATGATGGTTGATGTTCCGAGAGAAAGAAACCGACCATCGATACGCACTCGACATTCGATCATTATAATAGCATAAACAACATTTTAACCGATCCACCAGATCAAGTAAAGATATGTTAAATTTCAAAATATTATAATTTACTTGTGCCCATGTCTCCTCGGAGTGTTTTGATGGACGTATAGAAATCTACAATAAATCGAACCGATCATCTGTCGGTACATTTTTGTTGTGTATTTGAGTCAAGCAATTTTGACCATTCAACATACCTCAAACGATAATATACTTTGTAAAGACAATGGACCTCATAGATGCGGTATGCAGCTAGGGAACACGAAAAAAACAAAATTTATCAAAATTTGTTTAGTCATTATACCGATGCGGGACCATGGAATCGAAGTTGAATTATATTTCGAACAGAAATCAGACTGAGAAATGGTTCATACATTTTCGGTTTACAAGCAGGTGAAAAGATTTAGATTGAAGTTGTTCAACAACACCAACTTGTAAGATTAAAGCCCATGGTTTTATAGATACAATGTTGATTAGTTGGGCATACGGGTGGCCTTCTCAATCGAAAATGTTTTAAGAAATATTGAATCGATATGAAACTGCGCTTAATTACCGAAAGCTTATACGTTTATTTCATTTGAGGTTGGTGGTTTTTTTCTCTTCATATTCCCTAGATACTTTTCATCTGTTGTTTATATGCGTTGATACATGATTATGATTATTGAATTGGTTTTATATTGAGGAAAGAAAAATCATCGATAAGATCTGTCGATTTGTTGAACATGACAAATATTTGAAACAGTTTTGAATGATATTAATGATACGCATTCTAGTTTTATTCCGATCATTGATTACCTCATGCGATATGAATTGTAATTTGATTGTACATTTTGTGATGGAATTTTTTTGTCTTTCTACAATTATTCAATCGAGTAAGTTACACATTGGACATACGGGTCTATTTTATGGTACATATGGTACCTACCTACCTACATTGTAATAATAAATGCAAAAATTAGTTGTCCAAAGTAGTCTTTAATACGATAGCCAATCAACTGTTCGACAATGAGACTGTGCATCAGTTATATTTGACAAAACTTTTTGAGCTTCCGAAGCGCCATATAAATTAGTTCCACATTCAACAAATGTTATTAACAAAATGGCATTACTCTAAAGCTCTACGCATCCTGGAAAAACAGCCTTGTTTTAACCAATTTCAATTTTATGACTCGGAAGGTGGCTGTTTTGTTGAGCTGCAATTTATTAGCGTATTACGTCACATCCGAGGGGGAGAGGGTGTACAGCAAAACGACGATTCTAACAATAAAATAGCGTGACGTAATGTCAACAGCCCGTCACTATAACGCAAAATGTATGGGCAGTCTCTTAAAGGACACACTCGCTTTTTGAAGATTTTTCGTTTTAATTAACATTTCCGAGTTACAGTTTGCGTCACTGACAATTGTATAGGAATTTGCTTCAGCTGTTTTTCAGCTGGTTCACTTCAACACACTAGACACTCTCAAATATGGATTTACCACGTACGCTAGTTTAACTGTCTGTTGTTCGAATGAGCCATCTGGAAAACCGCTCAAATAAATTCCTTTTTTATTTTCACTGACATAGACTGTAGCTTAAAAATGTGAAGTGAATGAAAAAAAAAATCGGAAAAAAGACGAACGCGCTCAGAACTTCCCATTAATTTTTACGGTGTGAGAAGCAAATTACTGAACTGAACGTAGAAGGCACGTAGCAAACGCTAATGTCGATGATACACGAAAAAAGGGCGATTTCTATTGTAATTGGATATTCACCACATGCTAAACAATGAAAAACGCAGCATAATTGTTGATCCTCTCAACGCAAAATTGCTCGTGTGTCTTCAGCTTAATGCCGAAAGCACTCGAGTAATTCATTGTTCCAAGGAACGCCAATTATGCTGCGCTTTCTTTTGTTTAGCCTGTGGGGAAAATGGCATTACAGAAGTCTCAAACATTGACGTTCAACACGAGACTTAGCATAAAACAATGGTAACGATAGGTACACATTCGTACACAGTCCAGATTCTGTACTCCAGACTGAGCTAATTGGATTAATGTTACAGACGGCTTTACAAATAAACGACAGAAAATAAACGACTGATTCGATCTTTATATGCCAAATGTATGTTCAAAGAAATGAAGTACAAGATTTGAAATTGATATTTTGAAAAAAAATTTGATCAAACGAAGTAATAGACCCGATGGAAATACTGTTTATATGATTGCCTGTATTAGGTTAATCGTATACAAATTTTATGCCACGTCACTGGTAATTATTTTGGGCAGGGCTGCCACTAGCATCGAATCTGTATTTCATTTAAATATAAATCCACGCGTTTGATGGTATGATAACAAAGCGCTGCATAGAAAAGTGGTCAATTCCGATAATTTGAATTTTTGTATGAGATTTCACATTCAAAACGTGATATCCACGTGATTTTGAACCACTCAGTTCCAGGCTTTGCTTGCTTTGCATCTTTTAGCGATATTTATCGGTTGGCATACTCATTTGAGTGAAAACTTAGAAAACTAATATTTTCTCAAAATTCACTAAAAGACACAATCCAAGCAAAATTATTCGCCTGAATGATGACGTTCACTTACTCTACTCGATTGGCTTGGAAAGTCTTAAAACTTTCTTTAGGAAAACAATTTTTTTTAAACTTGAAAGCACGCTTGGGAATTTGCGTATCGGTAGTCCTCGAGAATCAATTTCTAAGTGTTATACAATGGTCTTTACGCTTCAATTTAAGCAATCGTGTACGAAACGAGTGTTAATGTCATAGCATAAAATTCGTTCAAATGCCAATTGAACTATTAAGAAGCGCGTCGAATGTATACGCAACGCATTAAATATAAAGTCAGCACAGAATTAAAAATGATGGCATCACAAAAACGAAATAAATTTTCATGAAATTAACCTTTTCCATTTTCAGAAATTACTCAACAATTCCAGCAATTTTTTCGGGTTTTATCAATGCTTTAGTTGTATAGAATAGTGGTAATAAATAGCCTGGGGGGTTAGAAAAGATAAAATTAGCATGTTCAATATCAACCTTTTTCTCCTCAATTCAAAATCAAACATCAATAGAGTTGAAAGAAATGTACAATAATCCCGTGTGCCATCCATAGTTTCGTTGTACAAATGGTATAGAGATGTTTTTATTTTTCCAATGTACACGATTCGGATTGTATGTATTCTCTTCGGAAAAATATAACGGCTCAATTTGATAGCCAAATGAAAAATAAAAATTACAATGAATGAACAGACCCTAGAGCACGGGCCGTAGCTAGGAGAGTTTTTCAGGGTGGGCCGAGTCCATCGATTGATTTTAAAAGAATTTTGCGAATTTGAAACCTGTCGTTAAACTGTAACTTCATATTTTCAACTTATTTTCATTTCAATTGAATTTTTTGTGTAAAAAGGTCAAGTGTAAGTAACAGCGCCGCAGGTGAAATTTTTCTACTGTTCCAATGGAAGAAGTTAAATTTTGTATGAATCGTCAATCACATGAAATATGACGTGAATTGTAGATGGCCTCACTTTCAAATATGATCGATATGCTGGTTCGATGTAGACAATTATTAATCCGATAAGAATATGCACTTCTGGCGATGTCCAATGAAATATTCAATTTCCTTCCCCTTTCTAGTTGCTTTGCAACACTTTTTGTGGAATAGAATTTATTCAGGTAGATTATTTTGTTTCTGTAAAAGATACAGCTGAGAAGATGCAGCAGCTAATCTGTAACTTTGAGACCGAAATCCTGCCGAAGTATCACAGTCGTTCATGCAACTTTGAAATTTCGCGTTTTCTCTAATATTACAGTTCTCTAAAAAGAAGTATTTGTAACATCTCCAGGACCCTGCATGCAAAAATGATCATCTTCATATTCAGATTCAGTTGTTTAAATCAGTTTTATTGACATGAAGGGGTGCCAGGGTGGGCTCCAGCTTTTCTCGAGTTTAGTAGCTACGACCCTGCCAGAGCAGAACATATGTATTATGTAGATTGCCGAATATAAAAGCCTCACAGACCCTACTAGTTTCACAAAGCTATTGTTGCCGGTGGATGGTTTGCCTTTTCTTCGTTTTACAGATATGTCTAGGTATACGTATAATAGATGTATGTTCCCTCCAGTATACTAAAGTATGTGTGTGTGTGTTACGTTATTCAACTGAAGTTTTACCCACAATGATTGGGGAAAAATGCAAGTAACGTAACGATCATTTTTCATTTTAGCGATATGGCGGCGTTGTACACATTCTCTGGTAGATTATTGTTATGTATCCAGCTCTAACGTTATGTGTTATGTATACAACCAGAATGTGTATACACCGTGTTAGAAAGAGAATGGATAGATGGTTGGATGGATTGATAAAAAAAAATTATATTAAATGTTCAAAAGCATTTTGATATAGAAAATAGATTGAAATTGGGGATATGTTCGCTACATATACAACACAAAAACCGAATAAAATGTAGCTATGCCATGGGAGGGTTACGATAAAGGAATTACAGTAAAATACCACTGACGACGGGGCGAACATACATTTTATATTCACGATCTCCTTTCTTGTTTCAATGTCTAATGTATCTATGCAGACGTTTGATTTTGGGAATATTTTTTTTTTCGTATCCTTTTAATTAAAGATTGTATAGGGTTCCCACGAATCCTACACTGACTGTAAGGAATATCATGAGTTCAATTGGACTTGCAGCTTCTTGTGGTTTTAAACAGAACTTCGGAAAGACATTGGGTAGGATTACGATGAAGTGGGTGAGACTCGAAAGTCTCGGCACCTTGGCCTCTGATGGGCCTGTTGTGCATTCCACATTGTACCAATATCTTTTTGTGCTGTTCATGTATCCGAGGACGTATTTTACGTTTCATTACAGAGGCTGGACATTCGTTGAGGAAGTATTCTGCGGTTTCTCTGACTACACATCTATTGCTGTTCGGCGTGTCCTTGAAGCCTAGCAAATTGAGGTGATAATTTAGCTACGATGTCTGATAATCTCTTCATGTTCCTTTTACTGAGAGAGAGAGGAAGTAATTGGAGAAAATTGGGCAAATGGCTAGGCAATTTCTAGCTTGTCGTGCAACTTCTCCCAACCATTCCTGAAAGATTTTGCTTTCTATTAGCTTATAGCGGTTCGGGTCCAAACAGCGGAACAATTTTGCAAGCCACTTCCTTCCCTACGAAGCTACTGTGGCCAGGAACACAATTGAGGCACAGCTGTCACTTTTTAGCTGGTTAGTCTAGCGCATCTCTACATTGCCGCTTGGCTATCAATGTAAATTGTTATTGGCCTACTGGCCAGCGATGCCTGATTGGACTAGCTGGCAGTGATAGCTAGCGCCAGAGAGTTGCCATCGAAAGACAGAGTTGCGATCCAGAGCCATCTTTGTTCCATGAGAGAGTATTTGTCGATGTGTTAGGACTAGAGGTTTGCCAATCTACTCGACTTGGGATGCCCATTCGAGTTGATTTGTCTAGTTGTTGTACCTGGCTCTTCTAATTCGAGGGTATTTGGGTATTTGAAGGTAATTGTTATCTGTCGAAGCAATTCAGTAAAAATTGAGGGGAAAAAATGGCAAATGAGTTCAAGGTTTGATGCTCCGTTAAATTAATATTTTCGAACTGCGTTGAATGCTTCGAAAACAATAACACAATTTAGCATCAATTCCTTTTCAAACTCTTGCAGCGTCGAGACCTCATACATTATTTGCAACAAAACGTATTTTCACGTCGATATATTGTCTTCTAGAAACGACTAGTCATCTGTCATCGATACAGACAATAACCGACTGCGGTATGAAACAGTAAGCTTACACTGATGAAGCGAATGACTTTGTGTGAATCACCAAGCGATGTTCTGAGCAAAACATGTCACATAATTGTATACGTTTTTCATCGTGATGCCCTTCTCATTGGTAAAAGTGTAACGAAATTTAGGAGAACTTTCAGAAAATTTTCGATTGTTTTTTTGTCTTTCTAACTTTCAGAGAAATGGGAAACCTGAACTTTTCGTTGATGTTGTTACGCCTCATGAAACTATCATTTTAATTGAATATTTTCATGTGGAGATTTATAATTAAAACAACTGGAAGTATAAAAATATCGCGTTTAATTTACCCAGCTGGATGCCTATTGTTGAATTAAATAAAATGTAACCAGATACCAGGTAGTGCATATTACATGTGAGATTGCAGTGTACATCAGCATACACACAATTTCCTTGTACAACTTTCATTCGAAAAATTAAACAACTCAACAAAAACATTCAGTTTTGTCCATCACCAAAATCATCTTTCTATTCAACTAATTGAACGTGTATCGTATATGAAACGCGGATGGGCCATCAGATATTAATTAAAGAAGGAAGAAAAAAATCTTTGCCATTTGGTAATGCAATCGTTTTCCTACCATAAACGTAAAAGTTCAACAAACACAAAAATACTACTCACCAGTTTCATTGTCAATGGTGAATTGAATTCCATCCCATTCATCGATTTCCTTTTCTTTTTCTTGTGCCTTTCAAGATAAATTCAAATTTACAATTAGCCATATACGAAACAGCAGAACCAAGACCTCTAACACATACCTTTTCGTCCTTAAGTTCTTGCAATGCTCTAAGTTTTTCATTCTCATCATCAGCATTCACTCCCGATTTTTTAACATCGAGCGGCTTAGCTGGTGCCAATGAATAACCTAAATCGACATCCTGCTTCCATAGAACTTCGACTATTTCGCTTTCCTACAAACAAAAAAACGGATTCAATTAGTGATGTTAGATAGGGAGCAATGAATTATTTTTTTAAATCTAATTTAGTTAAGGTAATGTAACCAAAAAATTCAGACTCCATCACGTCAAAATACATTCTTTAATGTTACGGTTTGTTAACGGACTAAATAGATAAATAAGTTCAGTGGGACAACAAGACCATTTTAGCAGAGCTTCATTGGCTCTCCCTTTGTACTATCTCAATCCACGTCTGGGGATTTCTTGATGACTGTTTCAGTCTCAGTATGATGTAGTGGCCCTAGGACAGCATAGAACTGTTCATCATCAGTTGTTTCATATCATACCTTCATCATACAGTAAGAATGGTCTACCATACAGAGATCATTTAAATCAGTCATAAGACTCTTTTTTAACAACGGAACGGAAAAAATTCCTTGATTGAGCGAACCATCTACTGGTAAACTAAAATCCCACATCCATAGTCCACGTCCTTCCACCTGTCTCCTCTATTCATGTTTTTCAACCGCCTGTGTTAGACTTCCTCTGAAGCTTTTCATACTCTATCTATCACGTAAAATTACGGTTACCCGCTCCTGAAACTTAGCACTCCGCTCATTCGTAAATTTCCGTATTCGAAAAATTACTATCAAGCGGACGACTAAGTTTTAATAACAAACGCAGAAAACAATGGGAACAATGGGCCTGAAAAGCTTCGGAAAGCTCGGAAATGGCTCTAGGATATGTAGACCTCCGTCTCTTGCAATAATATTCTATCACAAGTTGACTCTGATTGAATATTCAAGAGTTGGAGGCAATAGAATCGATCTGAAGGTCGAACCTTTGAGTCTCGAGTTTTGAATCTTAAATTTTGCAACGCAACATAGCGTGTCATAGCTTGTAAGAAACTCACCGGGGACTTTCCAGATCCCAGTCGAAATGCTTTTTGCAGTCAAGACAAAGATGCTAGATGTAGAACTAACATAGATTGTGAACCGTCAACGGGTGTAAAAAAGACTGTTGATTCGAACCTGCTGTATGCGTGAGCAGTTGCGTTGCGAGTGTTTTCCTATTTGTATTTCTTATCTTTCGCTTTAGGCTTAAAAAAATTATCGTTTTTGACATTTTCAGTTTTGTTGAAATTATTCTACAGATCAACCAAGCAAATGCTTATTTGGTTACTAAAGCTGGTAGTGCCGTAGTGATGGTAAAAAATGTTCAATTCTCGGGCGAAAACGAGTAAATTGGCGTGTTAAATAACATCTTCTTATGTCAATTGAAAATCAAACATCAATAATCGAATTAGCCATCAATGCTATCTAAAGAGGGCCATAGTATTTATGATGCCATTCCTATGACGGATTTTTTGCCACTGTAAATGAAGACTTCAATTTCGAAGCCCAAATTCTTCTTTCGAAGCAATTGAAATACAAACAAAATGCTGAACTTAAAATTTTCTTTTGAATATTCACCAAATTATAAGTAACCAACAATGTGCCCCAATCTAAGTTATCAGACACGCATACTCGGTTTGTGTATAATATTGTCTACGTTGAGGTTTGAAAATTTTATCAGTTGAATTTATCTTCTAATCATTTATCGTTGTCGTTGTACTTAAAATAATTTTCCTTATGTTTGCAGGAAAACAATCTAATCTTTTCCATTATATTCCAAAGAGAAACAAACGAAAAACACACGAAGAAACCTAGCACAACTTTTCGTGAACGACTTGGGCTTTCGATTATCTTTTTTTTCTCTTCGTTTCTTTAATAATTCGAGCGTGTGAGCTACGAACATCGATCGTTTTGGGATTTCCTATTATCTTCGGGAAATTTATCATTTACGGATAAAAAACTGTGCGATTAAAGTATTCGAAGCGATAGATATCGTACGAAATACATTTTTGCTAATTAATCTTGTCTCGGATCTGGCTATGCTTAAATCTCGCCAACTGTGACTAATGTGTTATCTTCAAAATACTATGGTACAACCAGATAAAAAAAACATTTTTTTCAAGACCCGAACGCATTGAGGGGATCGATTTATTTATCTCACACAAAAAGACTTGAGAAAATCATCAAAATGGCAGGGTTTTTTTGGGAGAATTTTTAATCTGATCTTTTGTATTGCTCTCTAAGATTGATATAAGAATGGCGAACAAGTATAGATTACGTATACCGTCGAGTATCGCGCTGTTTATCTGGGTACACTTTGATCGTGCTCTCATTGCGTAGCGGTGTGATAGTTTCGGTTCGAAAGAAGTGTTATTGACTCTGGTAATTCCATATCGTATAACAGAGTGTGGGATGTGACTACATCCGAGATCAAACCCAATTGCATGGAGTGTCTTACAAGTTCAAAAGTTAATGGTTTTTAAACAGAACTTCCATTTCCAAGAGTCATAGAAAATTGGCAACGAGAGTCCACTTTCAGAGAATGATTTCTTCAATTCATTCACATCTGGTGCGTTTCAAACAATCTTATTCTCTATCATTGTCCCAAAAATTGATAGATAAGCCGGTATTTCGCAATATTGTCAAAAGATCGTTTTGTGTTGATTTTTTTTTTTTTTTGGTAATTGAATTTCTCTTGCCGAAAATTCATGTCACATGCTCAGCTCAAGACAAGTGTCTTATAAATTATTTGCAGCAAACTTATCGTCAATTTGTAAACGTTCGGTGTTATTACTTAATCTGTTTAGAGTAAAAATTCTGATATGTCTGGTGTGCGATAGACGTAGTTAGATTATTTACGCATTATCTGAAATGTATTAGGAATGTCACACGACTAAAATTTGTTTTTGTTAGCGCTGGCTGCTGTACATATAATTTGCAAGTTCGTCAACATGAGAGGTCGCAACTTCCGACTCGCAAGGAATTCAGATCTTGTTTACCTTTCCTCATTTACTCGCTATGTAACCTAAGAATTTCTTCAGAGGTTGATTGGTTTCATATGGTTGTCTATAATGTTCAAACTAATGAAGTAGGAGACTTTCTACCAAACAATGGGAAATAATTTCAACAAGTAACAGATTCGAATGATTACGTTAGCTGTTAGCTGGTGTTCAACTAAATTATTCTTGAATTTTTAAAAATTTCTCATTTTGCGCTTTCTGTTTGAAGTGATGACTTCAAAATAGATCGTGATAAACATCAAACATGTGGAAGACACATTACACATTAAGATGAGTACACAGTTCGTGCAAAATGGACCCTCGCAAAATGCTGTCACAAAGTGTATGTACACGAACAGTGTACTGACCTTTACAGTTTACTGTCAAACATGAGCGATGCCCATGTGATGATACAAACACACTCAACTCAAAGCCAATAACTTAGCCTTATAGGGTTCAATAGCATTGCCAAAACGGAGATAAAGAAAATTTCGTGCAGCTTAAATAATTGTATGGACCAAGGATTATTCACAAATTGCGCACGCTCAAATTACGCATTTCAGAACTCCACTCTCGCCTTTGCAAGCCAAAATGTGAGAAGAATTTTTTTTAATGAAGCGTATGATTTTTTCAGGCCTCCCCTCCCCCTGTAGAGCGGGCGTAATCTGTAAATGGCCCCACATAGACATTCGAAGGTTCATCATAGTATTGAAAAGTCATTGATGAAGAAAGCCTGTCAATCTAGTGGCTTCTCTGAGTAGACTTTGGTAAGGATATTGATAACTAGTAAAAGCCCGAGAGCCGTACATAAATAATGACTTCACGCTATTTTAGAAATTTTTCGACTCCCCTCCTCCCTTGTCACGCAATAACAACCAAAATGGACTCATATTGCTAGTGGTACGGAGATGCGAGGAGATCTGACGCTTCAAAACAAATCTGCACTACCACATCACTTTACATCTTACTATTCGGAACCCGAAGGGTTAATACCGTCACGTTTTCCTCAACTACCCTCCCCAACAGCATCGTCGTCTTTTATGAACAGCCCCTCACAAAAGCAATTAATGCTTCGCTATAAATGATCATATTAGATACAACTCCGTGAATGTGACACGAGCAGGTAACTTTCCATTCTTAAGAGAACGGTTACTTGGAACCATGTGACCAGATATAAATGAAAACATTTCACAGAAAATAGGTGGCTTAACAGAGCGTCGTTTGAAGCATTTTACACGGAACCAACACTTTCGTCAAACCAGTTATACTTAAACAAACAATTATCAAACGAATGCCATTTATCTTTCTCCTCTGGCAATTCACTAATAACATTTTTCAAAAATCAAATGATTTCAGTTCGATTCTCTTGTCAATCAAAGTAATGAGTTCCTTAAGGTATGGAAAAGGTGTGGTCTGTTTCAATCATAACATCGATAACATTTCTAAATATGGCTTTTCGTCATCGATTCCACTGTATTTATGGTGGGGTCACTAATTTATACGAAAAGTCTTCCTTCAACCTAACGAACTTCACATAAACAACAACGTTCAGTCTTACTCTCACTGTAAGGATAGCCACTTAAAACTAACAACTCTATAGCATTGTGCAATCTTCATCGAACTAGAACAGTTTCAAATGAAATTATTGTAACTAAGCACCAAGAGAGGGAAAAAATGCGCTTAAGTCGCTATGCCGCTGATTGCTCGTGTTATATATATATATGCCGTGCTAAGATATCAAGCTATCTATCATTCTTATATCATAGAGAGATATTTGTAAACAGAAAGCTTGCAATTAGAACTTTTAGATCTATTAAGATAACAATATTTGTCGAACTGTTGGACGCGAGACTGAGTTGTATTCTGAATAAACCAATATATATCCGGGTTGGTGCTCTGAAGATGTTGATATGATAAAAATGAATGGAATTAAAAATCGGCACAACATGGAATTGTCAAAGACTCACGGATTTTAGGAGCACTTTCATATTCAAATAGTTTCTCTATTCCGGCATTCACTGACAATATTCACTGGTCCAGGCGATGGATGGCATTAGCAAAATGTGGCCTCAATGATTTTATTTTCCGTGTATTTAAGCGACAACCACTCCCGTAAATAAATGGTAAACTAAATTGTCCACCAAACTTGTGCAATAACATTTAAATGAACGAAATTCCAGCCACGTTCCGTTATCAAAAGAAAATTGACTTTTGTTTGTAGTGCTTTATAAATTCGATAAATAGAAAAGCGACCGAAACGATTCCCCGTCTTGTGTGAATCTCGTTCAACTAAAGAAACTGATAGGATTTTCGGTGAACATTTCCGAGAAATTACAATATTACGCTCAGTTTGTTATCAAAATGATGAGGTTTCTTTGTATGTGTACCGTATGTCAGGTCTTATCTGTTTATTTGATGAAAAAAAAAACAACATCGAGTTGAACGATAATGTTACTATACGAGCATAATGTAATCAGTTTAGACAGCGAATAAATTTAATTTTCAAAAAAAAATTTTATTTTTAGTTGACAGCGGTGACTGCATTCTGAATTAGGCGAAGCGTTGCTAGCCACAAATATTTTTTGCGCATTCGTAAAACCAAAATGTGTGAGTCTAATTTAGTGGTAAAAGTGAAATACGACCAGGTAGGACCAGGTAGGAGAGAGAGAAATCCTAATCGAGAGAAAACAAACGAAGCAATTGACAAATTTGAATAGCAGAACACGTTGCACACAGACAAATTACGGAGGGACACCTCTACAACCTGCTGAAATGTCGACACAGAAGAAAAAACAAATTTTGAATAAATTTATTTTATTTTTTTCATATTTCTTTCATTTATTCATGTGGTTTTAAAGCGTTGAATAAAAAGAAATATTGGAAAAGGCAACATAAAAGGATAATCCTATTCTTAACCAACATTACAATGTTGATCCTTTTGTTGGCCAATTTGTAATTCTATGTAAAACGATGGCTTATCGGTTTTGACTTAACTCTGTTGAGGGTAGAAAAATGTAGAGAAACGTTTTTTTTTTCAGCGATTCAAATTGAGATAAATGTTTTTTCTTCTTCGTCTTCTCCTTTTCTTTAAAAGGAACCTCTTAGTGCATACTCCTGACTGACTAAAATGTGTAAAACGGTTTTGAGGCTTAAAAGGATTAATTGTAAATTACGGGATATGGAGAAAAAATGTTAGCAAACAAGAAGACTTTTATCTTTGCTAATTTCATTGAATCCTTTCGCTAACTTCAACAATGATTTCAGGATATTAAGTGCCTGTAAATAGAATCGTGTGTTCGATAACTGGATAGGCTCGTTTAGTAGTCGACGAGGTGTAAAAATATTGGAAATTATCCATTGACTCGAACTCTTCCGTAAAGGTTAGACCGTTACCGTTCAACTCAGTTTAGCTCTGTGGTTACGTGCTGGCTTTCAACCAAGAATACCCGGGCTCAATCTCTGGTGGGGACAATGTAGGATTTTTCTGGGGCAGATACTCCGTGTAACAGTTCAGTCGATGGACGATTTTCTTAACGTGGCGATTTAGCAACGAACCATTCGGGCTCATTTGAGTAAATGTAATGTGTTATGGTATGCTTGTGAGCATGTAATTTGAAATGAAAAATTGGTGCCAGGGTAGACCAATTTAAGGGGAGGTTAATACTGAATTAGCAATTAGGAGTGGGTTGTCAGTCTTCGGAGAAGAGACGGGCGCACAATTGATATGTGATTGCCCAAAGTTCAAACAACTAGAACACTGGGAGACACTGGCTCCTTCAGAAGCTGCCGCTCTGAGATCTGACACATTACAAAGGTTCCTGGCGGCGACGGGAAGGCTACCATGATTTATATGATGACCGCGAGAGAAACAAAGGATCAATAGACTACGAAAGTGGCTGGTAGATTTTGTAGATTTACTTTAGGACTTGGTATACAGGGTGTCTCATATAAAAGTCTACACTTCTTACTTGAATGAAAGTTTAGTTTCGACTAATCGGTTATGTCTA
>JANTFA010205740.1:0-17201 GCA_026413405.1 Phytosciara flavipes
ACGTTTATCATTAAATATAAGTGATAAAATGACTTTCAATATGCAAGCTAGAGGTGTGCGGGCTGCCCAAAATGTCGGCCCGCACTAGTGCCCGCCCGATAGCACATAGCACGGGCGGGCCAAAATTTTTGCGGGAATTAGCACATGCAGTAATTTTTCGAGCGGGCACCAAACATTTTTTGGGCGTCGGGCTTGGGGGGGCGTGTGACGACCAATAATCAACACATAAATTCAGCAACACATCAGGTGTGGACCGGGTCCCGTGACTGTTTTCCAGACAGAATCAGGGTTCAGTTCAACTCATGTCATGTGAAAATAATAGAATCAGAATTCAGGTCCACAATAGACATCTGAGGTCGAAACAGCTTCTGCTTTTTCTTGTATTTGACTTAACGTGAATTCCATAGGTAAAGGAAGAGTTTTTCACTCTGTTTGTTTGTTGAATTTCTCTTTTTGTATCAATGTTTTGGTGAAGGTGCCTGATATATGAAGATTGAATGAACGAATCAGTCTGAAGTCAGATTTCAGGTTGACCTGACCTGTTTCAACCCTGACAACCAGTGTCCGATCCAGGTGAGGAGTTTTCTTCAATGTATACAGCACAAATGTAACGTTCCTGAGCGGTCATAAGCTTCATAAACTGGGTGGTCAAGGCGTTAGGTGCCCTCAACCAACCGTACACATAAGAATGACATGAATGACGTGGCCAATTTAAAATTAATTCCATACACAATTTATCTTAGTCTACCTTAAGGCGAAAATGTAATAAGCATCCTATGAAATCTTAAGGAGTTGCTATCCTATAGGCGCGCTTCGGAATGGTGTCAATGAATTATAACCTCCCTTGAGTGACGAGCTACAATTTCACAATCTGTTTGGTACTTTAATCACTCCACTCAATCAAAAGAATTTTATCGAAACTAAAATCTTTGGATTGATTTAACAAATATTGTTGGATTGAATCCACATTTTAAAATCAGAATCGATACAAGTTCCAGCATTGAATTTTATTTTATTTGTAACTCACACAGCGTCATCACTGAAGGGATACTTTTTTACATCAACATCAATTAATTGTAAATTACTTTCAGTTCAATGAGCCAAAAGAAATCAACGAATATTTTAAATTCTGTTCCTACCATTTACCTATTGTTGTAACCGAAAGGTTCCAACATCATAAAATTCATAATAATGTTCTCCTCTACATTATGCGATGCTTTAGTTCTGCACAAGCGTAAATAAATCGACGAAACTCAATTTCAATGTGAAACTAGTAGAGGTGGTGAAAAGAGTTTTTATTTTTTATTTTCATTATTCTTTAGCTCAGACAAAAAAAGGGTTACAATTCGGATGCGCTTTTTTACACATTCGATTTGATTTTGTTAAAAAGTTTTATTTAAAAATATTTGAAAGAAAAATTTCTCGACTCAATAAACACAAATGTAACATTTAACTTAATCAATTTCAATAGTAAATATGGGGTGATGATCAACTGTTCCGAAGCGTAAATATTTGTATTGACAGCGCTAAGTACGAGGTATGGCCCTTACAGTCATTATAGAATTCTGTAATGTAGAAATGAGAGTTTAAAAATAGGTACCCCGTTTGTTGAACAAATGAATATGGTCAGACTATTTCATCCAAATGGACTAAATGTTTACGAATGATTACTTTACAACTCTTGTACTTCAAACAATTCCTCAAATGAATAAATGAATTCATAAATTGAACACGCTTGAAATTACGCATTTCGGACCCCCTCCCACCTAGCACGACAAAATGTAAGAAGCGTACGCTTTTGTCAGATCCCCCCCCCCCCCCGTTGTAGAGCATTAGTACTGTTTGAATGGCTCCTCAAGTATTGTACGTCATTCATTTAGAGAAATGATACATAGATGGCGTTGCAACGCGTCCTGCAACGTAGCGCCATCTAGGTATCATTTCTCTGCATTCATTCGCTAAAATTGAAATATTTTTTGGTTGGTAAGATTTTGTATTGCTTGTCGATCGGATTAAAATTTAACGTTGCGTTATATCGCCTGGATTCGACAAATGAAACTCAGAGTACTGCGAGGAGAAAATCTACTTTTGGAGTTCCATTCGTCGAGTCCGGGCGATACAACGCAACCTCAAAAATGAAATATTTTATTTTATTTCCGATAAGACTTTCAGCTGGACCTACAATAATAAAACACAACTTTGAATTTCGGTTGTTTATTGGAAAGTGACTTTGACATTTTCATATCTCAGATAGGGCTACTTAAGGTTCGTGCAATAATAACGGCCACTTAATAGGGGGGTTTCTAATATGGACGAAGGGGGTCCAAAATCTTGAAAATCATGTGGACGTCATTATTGCACGAGCCCTAATCCCACGCAGTTTCATCTTTACAACGAACCACAAAAGTAAGAATATATACACACCCAATTTTATTCAAATTTCAAAGACTAATATCTGAACGCGAATTTGACCCTTGAGTGTCTGCATCTATCAAACGATAATTATGATGTAAAAAGCTGCAGAGGTATATTGTTTCGCCGAGCTAATGAATGCCAGCAATGTCGCTCGAATGAAAATAAATAAATCAGAAACAATAGGCGATCGCGTGTTGATTTTAATCAGCATCGCCACGTGTGTTCGATTTTGTTGTCGTAATTTTCTGTCAATTCATTTTTTTTAAACTTTAACAAGACGTTTGAGGGTATGCATTAAACTCGTTGAAAGTTTTTTTTGTCTTGTTTCTAGAGCGCTTCTCTCACCATCATTTATTGTTTTTGATTGAATAGTTTATACTGTCTGCGTTTTAAGAAAAGTAGATTATCCTGGGTCCGTTCGTTCATTTGGACCTTAATTTTTTCGCAGAGTTGTGTACCTGTAAACGACGGGAATGCTCTTTCTGATCGGCTAACAAACCTATTTGCAGCGGTTTGCTGTTAATTGGGTGGAAATTTGTTTTTTCAAAAGAAACCTTGGAAACCATGCAATCAATAATAAACTTGTCGGCTCGTTAACGATTTTAAGAGACTTGCTGTGGGATGCTTTTTTCATTTTTTTCACCTTTTGATAAAACGACTTCTCAGGTTTAGTGAGTGCAGAATGATAAAAATTCCGCTTCATCTTGGAAAGCCATAGGAAATGAATTACACTGAAATGCGGTGAGAATACTGATGCTTTTGGTTGACGAAATTTCTGATAGCAATCTAGGTGAATCTTTTTCATTTTCTCAACTGAGTTTCTCACTCGTTTCGTGAGTAAAAACGGCAATTCACACCTCGCAGAGTGAAATTATAATGGCTTGTGAAATGAACGGCTTTTTCTAGTAGGTGCATGTCTTTTATGGACGGCTTGCACAATTTTTCATTGGTAAACAGTAAATCATGTGAAAAATGTTCGAAAGAACTAATTTATCTCCACGTTGAGACTGTTATTCAGACCAAAACTCTAATGTTTCTAGGAACTTTATGCCTGATGGCTTCTGGTTTCTCTGATGAAACTTCTTCGGTCGTTTGTTCACTCTTTTCACAGTTGTATTACTACGAGAAAAGGATCTAGGCCGTACATTACATCTCGGTTAATCCATCAAAGGTCATGCTATCAAATGCTATGAAGCAAAACCACGAAAGTGTGAAAGCGTATGACTTGAATTTTACTAGGCGAAACATACATAACGCATAAAGAACTAATTTCTGGAACGGCGCTGCGAAAAGTGAACTTTTTCATGCATCATTTGGGCTATGTATTATGAATGATTGTATCACTAATTCTTTCACTTTTCGTAGTAACAACACTTTCCATTTATACTTTTTGTCACTCCTCTTGAAGCATTAACCGTAAATAAAAATCATACCCCGACCGAACCTCGAACCACCAAAGCTGAAAATTTATTGAGCAACACATCTAACCATTCGGCTATTGAGATATATGTAAACACATGGACCCAGTTTTTGAAGCATACATAAATCCAGTCTAGAGTGGCGAGGGATGGTGTTCTGCATTTCAAAAGTCCACTTTCCTCAGCTGGTTGTAGAAAGCGTTGTATGCAACACTTTGCAGAAGTGAGACTTTTTGTCACACGATGTGGTTATCAAACTCGCTTCGCTCCTATCATAAAAAGTACCACTTTTCGCAACTTGTTGCATAAATTACTATTTCAAGGTATTTATACGAATTAACACGCATACTGCGACTGAGTAGTGTCGGCTCTATGATGTACAAAATTTTAGACGCTTTACGCTTTACGCAAGAGACAAATCCTAAACAGTACGGTTCATAAATGAACGAACAAATGCAAATATTCGAGGTTCGAAGTTAGAATTTTCCTCTGGGCACGTAGGGATCAAAGGAAACGAATTGGCAGATGATTACGCGAACAGAGAAATCCAAAACGAAGATAGCCATTTCCGACGCTAAACACGAAGTTAAGAGGAGAATGTTGGAAATGTGGCAAGAAGACTACGATTACTCGGCGCGTACCAAAGGAAAAAAGCATTTTGTGATCCGGAAAGTGATTAAATATAAACCGTAATTTCATGGGTTGAGCCTGAACGGGAACCAGATAAACGTTTTAGGATGCTTCACGGCCTATGTGATGACAAGAAGTTTATGTTTGAATTGACCGAAACCAGTGATTGCGATAAGTGTGCAGTGTCGAACGATCTAGAGCATTTAATGATAAAATGCCAGAAGTATGAGAGGGGAAGGTTGATGTTCCCAGTGATAAAACAAAGTGACACGCTAATAGACCTGCTCAAAGAGAAAAATGTCAAAAAGTATCGAGCGATAACGGCGTTTTACTGGGAAGCGAAACTTGACTTCTGAAACGAGTTCGAAAATTAAGTGAACGGACGATTGTGTTACAGACCTGGTTGAACACGGTCCAATAGTACCTCCACCACAAGGATGCAAACAACAACAACAAAGTTAGAATTTATCACCAAGTACATTTTGAACACGATGTGTCGCCATTCAATTCAAAACTTACGGCAAGCCTGTGCTAAAAGTGCAATCCTATCAAGTGAGTCAACGGCTAATGCTCTACAACTAAACCTGAATATGAACTGACACTCACAATCTAGCTGCATTTCCCTTTCGAAGTAGCCATATCCAGGAAATTGTATTCATACCAGTTATTAGATTAGAATAATGGATGAGAAGTACAGTTGCACAGACAGTAGGTCTCGTAAAAAGGGGTTATTAAACAAACAAACAATTTAACTGTAAAATGTAAATAAAGACTTTATGTACTCCACATCTAAAAAATGTCTAACGGCACCAACATAAGAAAATCATCACTTTCACTCGTTAGTGACATCAACCGGGTTTCAACGCATCACACAGGAAAACGAAGAAAATTGGCAACAGCCAAACCAAACTCCTTTCCGTAACTAAGCACATTGGCTGTGGGCGGAGTCTATTTTCCCCAGCAAGTAAATAAGGAAAAATTTTTCATTTGTATAGAACATTCCACCCAATGAAACGATGACTAATATTTATTCACATTACGCACACATTCAAACGGAATGTTGGACAAAAAACAACGATGTAAAGGAGGGATCACAACCAACGAAATTCAATATACCAAATGATTCCTGTTCACACACGAGCCGATCAGTCTATAGTTTACCACAGAACGGTTTACATCGGAGATTTTGTCTTTTCATTGTGTGTGACAATTTATATGGCCAATGGTAAACGCTAATTAGATGCTAATGTGCTAATTAGGTGTCAAAAGAAAGTGACGGAAAGTGCTAACGAACGAAACAAGACAAAGAAGAAGACAAAAGAAAAACTGTGAAATTTTGTTGGTTGAAGTGACAAAACGCAAAACCAAAAACATTCAAAATGATGAACGATGCGGCTGCTCTAGCTGGAATGCTACCATACGATACCATCGGACTATATGAACAGCCGAAGCCTAGATTTATATTTAAGATGCCTCGTGTTGTGCCCGATCAAAAATCCAAATTTGAAAGCGACGAATTGTTTAGGAGATTATCGCGTGAAAGTGAGGTGAGTAAATCTTTACGGGTGTAGTTCTCCTAGTTTCACTATACGTGAGACCGGACTGAATAGATTTAGTAGACCTGAGCACGATTTCAGTGTAACTTGTAATCTGGAAACTTGATTGGATCAACATTCAGATTCAAACGAAAGCTTTGCTTGAATCAAATGTTTGCTTGTTTAGAATATAATCTTTGTGATAACCACGGAATAGAAAGTGTTGGAAAATAATCTTTAAGATCTGCAATGGCAACATGAAGTGTCGTCAAGAAGACGGCTAGGAATTTGTATTCAATTTTTGTACATCTCCGTAATGACTGAAATTATAGAATTTATCGAACATTCTCGTAGCAGCAGCAAAGAACTAAAGATCGAAACATCTTACAAAACACTTGTCGTTGCGTCGTTTGTAATGAAAAAAGATTATCGAAACATTGACTGTCAGGCCCGACTGGCTTTTCCGATTTTCGTATGAAAATATTTTGTTTGCGGGCCTTTTGTAATTCTGTTGCATGTCGCCCCCGATGGACTTTTTCAACAGCTCCCAAAATTGATGGAATGTGTTGTGGATAAGATTTATTCAAAATTCTTTATAGTGGCTGGCTGGTTCTTAAAAGTTCGGCACTGTATCGATATGAACACGAAAAAAAATAAATGAAAATTCCCGGCGAATTCGGTCTTACGTAGCAAAAAATCAACATTTTCGAAAGGTTTTGATCAAACGAAGTAGTAGATCCGATGAAAGCTCTGTTGACTATGCTTGCCGCCTGTGACAGGTATTGCTTATTATTCAGTTTCTATTCCGTCAAAAACACATTGACTTTGTCTGAGATTTCGATAACTGAAGGAAAGTTAAAAATGAAAAATATGATTTGTTGAATTCTTCGTATGGCCTGTTCCTTGATCAACAAAATTGGGTCTTGGAACAGCTCGCGTAATTTTTCTTAGAGCAACCTTCATGGAACATTATCTGGTATACCTAGTGATCCGCTTTCGAATCAAACATGCTCTAAGGAAAGATTAATGGATTTCGAGATATTTTGGTTCAATTTGTTAGTCACGGGACAACGTCATGGATTACAACGTATAACATTTCGCTGTATTATTGTGACGAGAAATATTTTTATAAAAAAGAGAACCTATAATTTTCAAGCACGCAATCATCAAAGTAAATTGTTCTGGAAATCAAAACGCATGGCTTGCAGATAATTGTATCGGACTGTTTTGTTATAGCCAATTAACAAGTTGTTTGATTTGTACCACTAAAAGAAATTTTTTGGATTTATTTTTCCCCGATTCCATTGATACCTACTAGCTTTGTACAACATTCCTTCCTTCTATTCCATTGTGAATTGGGTTCGAATAATTCAAATTTTCATGAGAAATTGCTAGCATAACCAATTCAGTTTACATAATTCATTAAATCAAATTACAATTCCGAAATCTTTTTTGTTAGAATTGTGAGAAAATTCCAAGTACCCTCTACGCGGGACTTCTCTTCTGTGAATCAGTTCAGCTAAAAGTATTTACTCTGCTCCAATTTCCTACATAAACATTGTACATATACGCCATCCAAACCATAAAATGGCAATAAAGATGCTCTCTTCCTTTTGTTACAAATCCCAAAATATTTACCTTAAGACCCATCGTAAAGATATTTGCATTTGACAAAATGTTGTCCAAAACCTCTTCGTTTTATTGCACAAACTTAGTGCACACATTGTTCATTCAACGCATTTTACACAAAATTCAGTCGAAGGGAAAAAGAGCCATCGATGAGGTCAATTTGTTGCTTTTGGAAAGTTAACACAAAAAATTGGTATAACCAAACCAACCAAATGATTTTTATTGGGGGTCGGTGCTATAAAACATATGTCTGCATTGTGTTTTTTCATTCCTCAAATGTACCTGTTTTGAAATGCATCAAAAAAAGAACGGACAATCTTCCTGGTCATTTTTTCGACTTCAAATTTCGGGTTAAGCAAATAGTAGATTACGTTGGATGCGGTGGAAATTTCAGCAACGAGCTTTGAAAATTGATACTTTGACCAGTCCGAGCCGAAGGCGAGGTTTGTAACTACATGAGTAAAATTCCAGTTTCAAAAATCAATTACTTAAAACACACAAGTAAAACACACTCATGAATTGACTCGAATTAATGAAATACCTCAGTATCCATCCAGGGCTTATTTTGAGTGAATTGATTTCTCAAAAATTTCATCACTTTTCTATCAAGATTAGCCACTTTCTCTAAGAAGATGACATACCGTAGACCCTCCGTTGTTTTCAGGGCCTTTTTAGCGGTTTTTCATACCTACTAGGGCCCGTGCATAAATGACGTCACTATTTTTCAGTGCTGTCATCAGATTAAAGTCACTAAAGTCACTAGAGTTTGTCAAAAACTATAGTTAGGCTCCTTTTTAGATTGCAACAGACCCCATGAAAATGAATAGCACACCGCACATGTGCGTGGCAGCGTACGAGCCGTATATGAGCAAACATGTCATCTGTAATTCGGTTTGTTGCACAAACGAAAATTTGCACATCATATCGCCAAAAACAATGGAAATCAGAGTAGTCCACCACATGTAATTTGAAAGTGATACATATTTCGTTCATAGTTAACATCACAACAGAGCAAAGTTCAGGAGACCCTGTGTCAATGATGCATGGAGCGTTTTTTCAAAATCAGCTAAGTCCACTTCTCATATGTTCTTATGCGATAGAAAGAAACAACCAGATTTTCGATGTCAACGTTAGAAGAGTGAAGAGAATGATGGACTTAGCTGCTTCTGGCAAAACACTCTTCTGTGTGCGACTCGCCTTTGCGTATTGATATGTCGCCTTCGGCAAACGTCGCTAACATTTATTAAGTGGACTGTCCATAAATGAATGACGTCCACCGTAAATGAAGGGTGTTCTAGCCAAAGAGGAGACACCATGTCTAAGGTTGGATCTCTTTTTTGCCACCCCTTCCTGCAAATTATTCTAATAGTTTTTTGTTCGCTACTGAACTCGTCAACTATTCTAAACCGGAATGTCTTTTATGGACATTACCTAAGGAATATGTGAAAAAATGTTATAAGAATTGCCGACTTAAGCACTAAAAACAGTTAAAAAATGACCGACGGGTAAATATTGCGAATGGTTCACTTGTAGTCTAGCATTCCTTGCTGACTGAAGAACTGTCTGTGTCACTCATTGCAACTTTAGTTCCACAAAAAAAGACGGAAACAGTAACCAAAAATGAATTGTTTTGCGTAATGCGAACTCATCGTCTTTATTAAATTGTTAAATAAAAAAACTTTTTTTACTCATCACACTGATTTACCTAACCATTAGTCAAATACAGTACGGAAAATCCCTATTACCATTTACATTCACAATGCGTACCGGTACATCACCCAGTCCGCGAATGAATAATAAAACTCGTCATTGAAACACACATTCGAATTGAGTGTTTGTTAAATATGGAATTTCTAAATAAACTCATGCTCGCGTATAATTATAATAAAAATCCAAACTAGTTTCAATTTCTACGAAATATTTTGACTCATAATGTTATTTGCCTATAATCACCATCTCGACTCATTAATTTATATTGGAGGCTCGTTTGATTTTATTGGCATTGTTACATTTTACATTAAATTGAACGATTGTGTAATTTTGGGTAGAGATTGCACCTGATTAATTTGATATTAAAATTTCATCTCGAATTAGCCGAGACTTTGATTCATTTGCTCGGTTTCGTAGAACCGAATGATTCGGTTTGGTTTTTTAGTATTTCAGCTGCGGCTAGTTGACAAAGAGACATTAACATTCCAATAAGTTTTACGATCAGAATTCGTGGCGGTCTTTTATCTCAGTCCGCTTAATTATACGGAACAAATAAAATTGAAAATAGCGCGCAACATCTAACTGAAATTGTGATATTGAAAAGACAAATAGCTTCGATATGCAAGTACACTATCCCAACGAAAAACTCTTCAGGCAATCCGATCAGTAACAATAGAATTAATTGAAGTTTCAGTATGTGATGTGCTTGTGTGGTAATTTACTATCTGCGATTGAAAATATGACCTTGTCAATTAACGTTAAATTATCGACCGTCTCCTTTATTGTCAACGAATGTTCTGACGGCAGAGCGATGTTTCATGTGTTTAGTGGTTCTTACATTATACTAATGGTCTGGGCGGTCTGAAATTCGTCATTCTTGAAGCGTGCTGGGCCCATAACCTGTTGGCAGATAGAGAGCGCGGAATAAAACTCAGCTAGACTGTTTTGATTTGGAAATAAGAACTGAACTTTATTCAAAGTTGTTTTCCTAATACAATCATAAGCGACCACAAAGTGTGGTGAATATAACTGGTCAGGACGCTCTCAACAATTTGGAGCGTGCGCAATATGTGAATGGCCCCTAAATTAATAATTTGGAATTGATTTTATAGACTGCTTGGAAAGACCAATGTTGACATTTTGATTTTGTTTATTGTCTCTGCATTCGAATGTTCATGACGTCCATCTTCAGACTATGAAACAAAACAAAACTAATCGATTGAGCTTATGTTAAGAGTGTTAAGAAGACAAAGAGTTCTATATTTGTCACAAAACTAGCATCGGACATTTAATGCGTCTCTCCTCTTGGTGTGGAAAGAATGAAAATGCAAAATGATTAGCACGTGAAAACGTCTAGTCAAAGTTTGCAAAAACTTCATACGGTCAAGTGGTCATGGACCTACCAACTGTACCGTTTGTATTGCTTAGGGATCATTCATGAACTATGTAACACAAAAACATGAGACAAAAGATGTTTTTCTGCGTTATGAATGATCCCTTTCATTTCCTTTTGTATTTTTCAAATTGACATATTTCATGACATCGTGATGAACGAAATTGGAATAGTTGGAACTGTAATTTTCAGCGTGTGCACTATTCGAATGGCCACTAACTTCTAGTGACTTCAAGTGGTTCAATGTGCTCATGATACACAACGAAAAGGAGGAAAAAACGTTTGCCAACTATTTCATGCAAGAAATACCAAGAAACACTTGAGAGCGATCCAGTTTCTCTTACCACTTTTGTAATATGAAACGTTGCGTGCTGCACCACGCGTTGCATACCATATTGAAAGTGGACGTTTTTCTTCTTCTTTGAGTAGCAACAACAACTCACTTACAATGTCAGATGTATACTTTATGCCATGGTCTAACAAAAAACACTGTTAATCATTTTAAGGTTGTTTTTTGGAAGCAAATGACATGCTTCACATTGACTCACCCAATCAATTAATTTGCGTTCGCAATAATTATTAACGACTAGGTCGCATATTAATATGAGGTGGGCAGAGTTTATGATAATTTTTTGTATGGATAACGTTTTGAATGACTCAGCCCATTAGTTTGGTTAAAAAAAATGTTTTTTTTTTCTTTCAATTTTGACTCATTTATGTAAAAGATTCGGAATGAAAGAAAAAGATTCTCAGAAAATCTGTTTGATGAGACTTTGTTCTCTTGGTTTACAGCAGGGGAAAAATAGGACAATCCAATTGTGTTACTCATTCCACGTGTTGTAACAAAAGACTTAAGGTTCTTATGCTTCGTACGGCAAAGTTAAACACGTTACTTCATACGTCTGTACGCATGCGTAGTAATGTTGATATTGCATTATGGAATGAACGACTTAAATTGGATTGTTTTGTCGTTTCTAATTTTTCTTCCGCTGTAATTTTTTTTGTTCTATCCGTCGAAGATGAAATATTGATTTTCTGTTTGTTTTAATCGCTCAGGTGCGTTACACTGGATACCGAGACCGACCCCAAGAACAACGGCAAGTCCATTTCCAACATTATTGTCGCGAAGGACACACCGAAATTGCATTCGTAGCATCCGGAACAAATTTGCAATTAGTTTTCAATGCCAATCAAGGACCGTACACACAAGAACGTGAATGTGACTTCGACAAAGAGCACGGAAAGGTAAACGTTTGCTTCTATACAAAAAAATTTCTTTTCTCTGAAAATGTCTTTCAACGGACACAGAATTTTTGTTCTGTTTGTTCTGAAATGATGATGTTTTCTCGGGTAGATATATTTAAGCAACATTTTATTGCCATGTCGTATGGCATTGAATGGTATGGGTCCTTTTTTCCATCATATTTTGTTAATGTTTCTGTCAAATGTTTTTTTTTCTCTCCTTCTAAATGTTACAACAAATTCCAAAGTCTCGAGTATCGTGTCGAATGGATCGGTCATGTTGATTTGAATTTGTTCGACTAACCATTATGAGATCAATCATTTTGATGTTATTTGAATTGACGGGATACGTCTGTCGTGCATACACTTAAAATTATTGATTTTCGAGTGGAAAATTGGCAAATAAAAAACTTTTTTTTCAATTTGGAAACCATTTTGGATTGTACAACAAACATGCGCAAAATTTTTTATCTCCAATTCATTTATGTAAGGCATTGCTGTGCGGCAAGGGTGGATAGATAACATAATTTTGCCTTATGTATTTCTCCCCTCGATCCGACCATTTACACCAAAAGTTTTATCATCCGAAACACTAGTTAAATTCAGGGTGGCATCTTCCACACTCACACACACATGTACGCACAACATAATTTTATGTATGTTTACATCGTATCTATCAAAAATATCAATAAATCATTTTCTTCGAGAAAATGCGGAAAATAATTTCAAATGGGTGGATCTGGTAAAAGGGATTGTTGGAAGTTAATTTGTGCGTTAAATGTCTTTTGAAATCATTAAGGGTTCTTTAAAGTTGAAAATGGCACGTTCCCGGGTAATTTCTTGGGTTCAACATTTTATTATAGAGACGTCCACATATATGTATGGTGTGCGATGCATCAGTTGAGTGGCATTACACTTATAAAGACTTATTTTATGAAAATAAACACTGGCATGTGTTTTGTAAACATAATTTTTTTTTCACTCGAAATTTTCTTCCGGCGTCACTGAAAGATGGATTAATGGATTGAGACTTGTGCTCTCTTAGGTTGCATCTCAAATCTATATGTTTTATGTGACGTTAAGACAAACGTAAGGGCAAATCGCTCACTTTAATTCTTCGGCTCATTGAAATTTTAGATTTAATTTATCTGTCAAGCGCTGCGCATCGGCAATAAATTTTGATCCCATTTTCAAGGTTAACATTGAAGAACATCAACTTTTTTTCCGATTTGTAACTGATTTGGGGTTAAGACTGGCATTTTCAAGACGAGGATAATAAAACTAGACAGAAAATGCCATAGGTGAAATTTGAATTTCTTATAAAATTAGAACTTCGATTAAATTGTTTGATGTGACCGCATACCTCATAGAGTTATACTCGAGAGGTGGCATGGTGGCCCTGATGTTAATCGGCACCCAAAAATTACATGAGCACCCAGACATGTTTGAAAATTACAGCGCCACCATGGACCATGCCATCTCTCGAGTGTAACTCTATGGCATTGTGGAAATCGCGAGATTCTAAAAAGCCCACATGAAGTGAAGCCTCGAAAGGCTCACACAGTCCTTTTTAGATTTCGTCAGTTTGGGCCGATCATTTATGATCGATGCACGCAGATCGCGGTCGGATCCTTTGTACTACCCACTCATCATTAAAATCTTTTCGGAAGCCCTTCGCAGGACCTTCTCTCCACCATAACTTGATCTGACCTCATCGCTAGCCTCGTACCATAGCTAGCAATCAGATAATATCCGTCGGATATCTGATCCAATCCAGGTCTGGTCGTTTTCTAAAAAAAAAACAAATGACTTTCCTGCTTGAGTTCCGACAACCGAGCCACGCGTTATCATTTCTCTGCAGCATGCTATCACTTATCCACTTGTCGACATCAGTCATCAGTCATCCTGTAGCCCAAAACCTTTCGCTTATTGAAAAAGTCCCGCTGGCGAGCCTAATCCAAGGTAAAATCTGTTATTACACAAACCGACTAGAGGGCGAAATTTCAAAGCAATGGCATAACCGCCGAGTGAGACAACAGGCAAAATTGATTTTCATTGATTTAGTTGATTTCCCAGTTCTTTTTAATGGATCAGGGAACTTCGATTTCAATCGCCAGACTGTTCAAAACGAAGCAAAATCTATGAGATTTCATGAATTTTATAATTAGCTAATTGATGACATTCTCTTGAAGCATTCAGTTATTTCTATGACTTCTATATGTTCACTGTAAGAATGGTAACGAAGGAAATGAAGGAAAATTGGTGAGTCTAAATGAAGGTATTAGAGCCCAATGAAGAATGCAATAAAAAGTAAGTTTTTGATGGAAAATTCAAATTGTCGAATTTACAACTTGTCCTTCCACCGAAAACTCTATTCTTCAATTGCATTCTTCATTGGACTGTTCATTTTGACATCAATTTTGTACGATGTTCCACGGCTAAGATATACACTTGGGTTGCCCTTAGTACGGCGCGGCGGTGTCTTATACCTCGAATACAGAAGTTGTAGAACAAATATTTTTCGTGCTGGCCAATCGAACAGTTTGGCATTTATGTTTCAAACCGGGCCCTTATGAGTGGACTGATATATCAAGCTATCAAGGTCTATTAGTCGTATAAAACCTTAACCGTCGAATAACTAACATTACAATCAAAATCGATCTATGATAGGGACAAAATTGTATTATGTTAATTCAAAGGACTTTTTTTTTGTCTCCTTCGTCTTTTTGTTTATTTTTATAAATGGCTGGACACTCTTATAAATTGGTCACTTCTGCAACTATTGTATTTTGAGATAAAAGCAATAATTCAAATGGAAGTCAATGAGTTCACAAAACACGGATGGACCCGACCGAATACAGTTTAGCATTTAGATCTAAAGTGTATTTCGGGTTTTTTGTTTATTAAGAAAAGAAGGAGCCTGACGCGAGATATCGTCTGCTTTTCATAAAAGGGAGAAAAAAAAGTGAATTAACAAAAAATTATTTTCACAAAAAAAAAGTGTTTTGAAAACAGCTCCGATGTTTGGGATTTGTTTTTTCTTTCTTCTGAGTCTCCATTCTAACTGAAAATGTTTTTTTGTTGCCGTAAATATTTTCTTCGATCTTTTTCTATAAAATATCTTATTGTAATGAAGAAATATTAGAATTGACTCTATACATGTGACAACTGACACCTTTATGTATCAGCAAAAATTATTGTTCCATTGAAATCTCAAATGAACGTTATCTTGAATAGATTTCGTCTTCTGGACGGGAAATACTTTGATTTTTTTGTCTTCTCTCTTTTTTTTTAATGTTACAAAATATTGTGATAAATTTCCTAACAGGTAAACAGGTAAAATTCGGTAGTTTTTCTATTTATGCCAAGGCCAAAAGGTCCAACGATTACATTATTTGTCTAAATGATCCTTGCCACATCGGTTCTTAGAAAATTAAGATGTTCATTTTGTTGCATTTTTGTTATACAAAACAACCAACACAACAATATTGACCTCCCTCCCAGTTGTTGTTGTTGTTTGCAAATTGATAATGAAATTACGTTTGGATGATAAATGAACCGAATACCGAATGCTTTTAAATTAAAGAAGAAAAAAATCTTTCCATCTAAATATCTTCAAATTCAATATTATGACGTTAATTTCAGGCAGATGCACGGAATCTGAATGCTTTGCATTATTATAAACGAATGACAAAAGATTTTATTAAAAATATTAACATCAACGGGTCCAACATTTTGATCGAAATTCTTAGCCTCGTACGAAGTACATAGAGCTATGAGGTTTAATAATGCTGTTTATAACAATCGGAATTCGAGCCGGGCGGTAAGGGCATGACACTCAATAAAAATAGTCTGTTTATCACTTCAATAACTTGAGCAAATCGAATCCGATTTCAATAAATTTTTCGGCCCTGAAAGATAGACAAAATTGTGAGGTCAAGTTCGAAGATGCGCACTTTCGAACGACGTATGCCTGAGCTAGGGCCCTTAAGTTTTTTAGTTTTAGCGTTTTTTGAGGATATTTGCGGAAGATTACATGTTGGAAGTGTAAATATAGCAGCAAATCGTAGGTGCTTACAATTTCGGAAAATATTGATTTTATTGAAATCGGGTCACTAGATCGGTAGCTAGAGGCCTTACAGTAAGCGTTAAGTAGGGCTCTTCGTGCTCGTAGCCAGACACTTATTTTGAAGCTTCCAGGGTGAGCTCAGAGGTCAAAAAATAATTTTTGTATGGAGAAATTTAATAAAAACCGGTTTTTCCGATATCTCAGGGTGGGCTCAGTTCACCCCAGTCCACTCGTAGCTACGGGCCTGGGGCCCTCTTAGTGTTTTTTGCATGCGACTCAAGTAAATTTTAGCTGAATTTCGTGATTGTGGTTTTATTTAAAAGGTACACTCGGTAACATTTAAAAACGGCATCGTATCAAAAATTTCCTATTTCGATTGAAATGAGAGAAATGAAAATTTGTTGATAC
Source organism: Phytosciara flavipes (assembly GCA_026413405.1). Lineage (NCBI taxonomy): Eukaryota > Metazoa > Arthropoda > Insecta > Diptera > Sciaridae > Phytosciara > Phytosciara flavipes. The sequence goes on from JANTFA010205740.1 coordinate 16,450, forward strand.
TATGCCATCTCTAAATGTTACCGAGTGCATGGCCAATACCAACCCAGAGAAAAAAGTTTACTGCAACCGGGTCAGTGCGTCAAGAAGTGGGGCCCTTGTACTGAGGCCGGTACTCGGCCGTAACAGTTTTTTGAGAATAACTCGAGTAATTTTCATTCAAATGACTTTTGTTTCGTTTGAACGGCAAATGAAGTGCAAATAGAATGTCGATAAAACAAAATTTTGTTTGGGTCCCTGGACTAAAAATAGAATGGTGATAAGACAAAATTGAGCCAAGGCCCTTGGACTGAGGCCGGTGTCTGGGCCCAATTGTTTTTTGCGAATATCTCGAGTTTTCCTTCCTTTCATGTTTGATATTTTTAAGATTGGTTCTCCGTACAGTGTCAAGCGAGCTGTCTGTTTTTGCTGCTCGCCACTGTAATCTTTTTCCTTTGTATTGATAAGTATGTTTATATAACTTTCGACGAACATTTGTATAAAAACCTATGTCCTTGTTGATTGTTAGCGAATAAATTGAAATTGAAATTTAATTTCATTCGATTTTCATAAATTTTATGTCATTCAAAAGGCAAATGTAGTCCAAATCGTCTCTTGGTTAATGAAATAGATTCGGGGCATTGGACTAGACTAAGGCCAATGCTCTATGTCTCTACGAGATTTTCGAGGCTGTCACTTCGTGCGGTCTATTTAGAATTGCATCATACAAGATTTACATAACAGATACGTTTCATACAACTTTTCTGTGCTAGGTA
>JANTFA010205851.1:4799-17197 GCA_026413405.1 Phytosciara flavipes
ACTATCGCATTTCACTTCACTCAACACTTGTACTTGATCATTTATCATCATCGGATTATTATCACATTTTGCATTCAAATTATTAACAACATGCATCGATTCATCGGCACTATTGCCACTACCACTATTCACTACTTGCACAGGCACTGCTCGATAACAATTCACAATACTAATTCCAGATGATTGATTGACAACATCTTGTTGTTGATTATTATGGTCACCCTGATTAACGTGAATCGTCAAACTAGGCTGTGGCACAATGGCACCCATAAGTGTTCCATTCTCCAATATACGCGTACTATCCGAACAACCGACTGTCGTGGCTCTATCGTTACCGCTAACGAACATCGTTTGATTGCCACCCTCAGGCACAGCGGCGGGCACATTCAACCGCATCACTGTACCCTCGTTGCTTCGAACACATTTACTACTTTCACTTGAATTTAACTCGAATTGTACGTGCGCAGTCGATGTGTTCGCATTGACGATCTGAATGTGACTGGTTTGTGTGTATGATTTGCTGTTCGTATGATGGCTGCCGTCTGGTTGTTGTGTGCAGTCACGTGACCGATTTGTGTATTCGGATTGGTGTGTCAGAGGTTTACTGACCCTAAACTCATCAGGTAGATCCGCAACATAATATTCTCTTGCTTCTCTCGTTATGTTGTTTGTTGATGTTTGTGTTGTTATTGTTGCACCACGAACAACGTTGTCGCTGCTGTCATCATTGATGCTTTCATGACTGTAATGATAAACCTGATCGTCATTGGATTGTTTTGAGAAATGTAGGTCTCCGTGTCTTGTTATGGTTTGCATCATATTGGTTGAACGCGAAGATGGCAAATTCAAATTTAATGAACTGAAATCACTGGAAAAGCGATTATTGTTGGAAGATATTGTGGTTGGCGTTGCATTGATTGAAGACAGATTTTGTCGTGTTGTTGTGGTTGAATTGTTGTATGTCGATTTTCTGACCTGCGATAATTGGAGAAAAAAAAAATGTTTGTGAATTAGGTTGTTCTGACTATTTCGCCAAAAAGAAAACATTTGAATTTTGCATTACAAATCGAGATGGATTACATAAAGTTAACAGAGTTCATGAGAAAGCTATCAATAACTACAGTGCACCTAAGGATGACAATTTGACAATTAATAATACCTCTTTCAGAAGCACGAAAGGTCATGTTACTAAGTTTGAGTTAGGATAGATTTCGTAAATGAGCCAGTCGTACACTGTAGCACAATACAGGAAGTCGAGAATTTCTGTTATTTGGGAAGTTCCTTATAGACCGAGAGCCCGCGACCATTTTTGACCCTCATAAGAGACCGCCTTGCAAAACTCTTCCATTGGCCAACACGTAAAACATTTTGTTCTATACGACTTTTGTATTTGAGCTCTAGAACGGCCCTAGCGAGGTAGCCGTAGTGTATATCTCAGCCATTAAACATCGCTCAAAGTCCAAATTGGTGTCAAACTGAAAATAATTGAGCGCAATGAAGAATGCAATTGGAAAATTAAGTTTTTCTTATGAAGTCTGGCGGAGCCAATGTGAACGCTCGAAGCCGAATACAGAACGCCCGACAAGCATTCATCTCTCTCAACAACATTCGGGAGTCAACACGATTTTCAAGAAACTTGAAACTGAAATTCTTCAAATCAAATTGCATTTCAGTATTGCTCTACGGCTGTGAAACTTGGAAAGTGACGTGAAAAATCACAAGCAAAATGCAAGTTTTGGTGATCAAATACCTTCAACGTATAGTGAGAATACACTGACCAGAAAAGGTTTAAAACTTCGAATTGTGGAAACAAACCAACTCCGAGAAAATGGAAATGATGATCAAATTTCGAAAATTGAGTTGGACCGTTCACACATTAGGGCGACCTGCTGGAAATATCGCGAAGACCGCATTAGACTGTAATCCGCAGGGATCGCGAAGAAGAGGATAACCGAAGCTCACGTTACAGCGAAGCTCAAACTGAGAAACAATGGACAAAACTCAAAGCGCTCGCACCGATCCGAATACGATGTCGACATTTTGTGGACACATTTTGTGCTTTCACTCACTTTATCGGTGTCTATCAAGAGACAAATTCTCGACACATTGCTGTGATCGTGGAAGTAGACTTCAGCAAACCATGCGTTTCTCTCGTTTTGATTTTGTCGGCGATGGTTTCTTTTATGTTCAACGTGTCTGGTGTACGTTCACTATTGATGTGATCCAAATTTACTTTCTGAAGCCAAGGGAAATGCCGCACATTTTCATTTTCATTGTTCTCAGATCACTTACATACTTTTCATAGTCCAACATTTTGAACCATAAGCGGGTGCAGGTCGTACCACAGGCTGCGAGATTCTCTCAGGGAGGGCACCATCTACATTATTTCGATTTCATGGAATTCATTCCCTAGTTCTCGTCTGTTTTAATCCAAGTTGAATTCGGAGCCCATTCGAGTGGTGACGCATTTCTGAGATTTAAAAAAATAGTTTGTCGAACAAGGGATGTAAAGACTTGTAATTTCTTTTGGACTTATATTTTGGAGTTTTTGAAGTGTTCGGTCCAGATACTTCGGTAAAACGGAATAATTGGCATAAATTAAGTGATCAACCCCTCGAGCCCATTTTAATAAAAATCCGTTTTTATAAGAACGAGCAACAGTGCTAGAAATTTGCCATCGGTTAGTCATCTGTTATGGGCAGCAGCGATAAAAATAACTCAGGGCAAAGTGTTTGCCTATCTTATAAAGAAACATAAAGTAAAACTAGAGAAGTACAAGATCTAGCATAAAGTGCGACCAAAGAAGTAACAGATTTACTGGTTACATGGCGAAACCTTTTTTAGAAATCATATTGTAATCAACATGCGCTGATACTAAACATGTGGGTCGTTATTTACCATCGACTACAACATGAGTAAATAACCCAAAAATATAACTTAAACAAATCTATCAAAGATGGATCAATACCAATATCGAGTTCTTCCAGAAGTTTCTTTTTAAACGCAAAGCCGTACGCATTATATAATCATAATGTACAATACGACAGATCAATGGAAAAAGAAATAAGTAAATCCTCTCAGAACACATCATCGAGGGAATGGTGTATTACGAATACTTATTTTTTTTGTCGTTCAATGTTTGCAACACACAATACACATACCTCGATATAAATGATAAAAAATTGTATAGAATTTCGGATAGATAGAAAGAAAAAAACGACATCAGTCAAAGCATGCTCAAGAGGGCTTATTTTGAACTCCATCGAGACAATAAGTAATAAGTAGAACTAATATCAGCGAAGCCCAGCATCATTAGTCTATTTATACAATTTTTTGGTTGAGAATTTTAGATATATTTTCGTATTGTTCGAGTTGTATTAGAGCTCCTCTTTCTCTCTCTGGTATTGGGTATAAGCTTTTGGAGGATGATTTGCTTATTTTCATTTTATTATTCGATGATAAAGGTTTCGCGTTGATTTATGTATTCCAACTTGATGAGTTGATGTATAACGAAATGAAATTTGCCTAGAAGAAGTATAATTATATTCCGTCAATGGAATTGTAAAAGCCAGCACGTGTAATCTCGGTTTGTGTGATTGGGGTGAAAATGTATATAATTTGATGACATTTGTCTTTTCGTTTCTCTTCGTTTTTTTGCCAATAATGTTAAAGCCCTAATTAAATTTCACGTTTTTTTTGCTTCTGTCGTTTGCTATTCATCATTTCATGCAGAGGTAGGTACTTAACGAAATGAAATGCTTTGTGTGATGGTTTGCGGAAAATTTAGGGGTGGAGACTTTGCTTATCTTCGTAAAGTCATGGATTGTCGACAGCAACGACCAAATCAAACGATAAGCTAAGATCTAGCTAAGTGATCTTTTACTTCAAAATTAATGGCATTGTTATTTTGTAAGAATGTTGCAGTGTAAGAAAGTAATCAAAGGGAGTAACAGATTTAAAAGGCTCGTAACATGTAGGTCAACCTGAAATCTGACCTAAAATAAATACCCGACAGCCGGATTTTACCTGTCACTTAGTTAACTGAACCGAAAAGTTTCAACCTGACCTGACCTGTGGAGTCTACAGTGTATACCCTAAGCCAAAATACATAACATTATTTGTTCAGTTTTTCTCGCTTCGTTTCTGGACTACTAAGCTGAATTTCATAGCTTCACTGTGTAAATTTTGGCTGGTCTTTTCACGCTGTATTGACTCAGAGTTGCAAGAGGCTTCCAGCCTATCAAGAGAAATCGAGGACACAGATCGGAGATCCTTTGTTTTCAACTCTCGAACCTAGCTGAATAGAGCTAAAATCTTTGTGTTTTGTCAGTAATTAGTTAAGTTCGTAATACCCGAAGGTGTCAAACCTGAGACTGATAGAGAGCGGACCAGACTCAGGAAGGGCCAGACCACAAGAACAGATATGATTGATAGTGTAGATGAGTGTGAAGCTGGCAGTGGTTCGTAATCGCACCAACTAGTCACCTAAGTTCCGATCCAGAGAGATTCAGAAGTTCGTCTTCCCAGCATTGCGATAGGGCCTCCCTGATACGAAGCCCATAGTTGCTGATGTTCTTGTCGTAACTATTGTGCAATCAGTCGTTATCTTGTCACTTTTGAAATGGGAAGTCTCGGCTACGGTCCTACGAAATTGTTATCTGAGCCTACATTAGCAAGCTCGTCAGCTTTCTGATTCCCGTTTACACCACAATGTCCTATGCTATAGTTAGTTACTTGATAACGGGTCACCCAATTCATAAAGCCTGCTTTTACTTCGAAAATTCAAAGCCTTAAGCTCACCTTATGTAACAAATTCCACGACCTTGTCCCGTGACTAACAAACTGGGTCTTAAAATAGCTCGGAATCTGTGAGACTTTTCTTAGAGCAACCTCCATGGAACCTTATCTGGTATACTAGTGATGCTCTTTCGAATGTTCTAAATATCAATGGATTTCGAGATATTTTTGATTAAACTCTGTTAGTCACGAGGCAAGGTCGTGGGTTGCTACATTGATCTTTCGAGCTATACATTTTCATTTGTGTCTCAGAAAAATGGAAAATTCTTTGGACATTGCAGCTGATGTTGATGGGCCTACACATTTCTAAAGTCAAGGGAAGCCAAGTCAGGTCAGATCAGGTATTCTCTTTTCTTCATTGACTTAACCAAACCTGTTCAGAGCATTACATTCGATTGTCTTTTCTAAAAGATCCTCTTCTCTCGTAAGCTGAGACCTTGGTATTCATTAATATAGATTGCGTTTAAATACAAAGTGGCGTAACTACGGAAACAAATTAATGTAAACTCGTTGCTGGATGCGATTACACTTCAAAAATTAAAAACTTTTCGTAACATCATCTTTTACATAAACATCACTAATGAAGATGACTGGAAACAAGTTTAAATTACGTTGCTCTTGTTTTATCAGAGCAGCGAGCCGAAGCGAAACACCAAAGCACCAATACCAACGCACACCAATTTTAATTTTTAAAAGTCTAATTACATTCTAATAAAAATAAAAACCCAACAACCATGACAAAAATGTTATCGAATCAATTTGAGATTGCCCTATTTGCGTTGTTATGGGCACGTGTACTATGTTATAAGTTCGCAGCTCATTTATGCGTTGTTGTTTGTAGCTTCAGGCACTTTTTCCATACGGCGTGTATCCATACATTATGTATGATATGTACTAAGCCGGAGCAACCACTCTTCGCTTTAATGGTACCGCATTTATTATTACAATATCCATCACCATTACAGTACTAATTATGCAGGTAATTTACGTACACATAAATTATTTATTTTTTTAAATTTAATTTATCAACATCACAAAGAAAATATCTTCTCTGCAAGCTGGAATTATATATGGGGAGATTAGCTTCGTATTATGTGTTCGTTAAGATTTTTCGAGTTTATGCGCACATTAAATTCATATTTTTCTATTAAACTGATACAAGGAAAAATATTAATTTTATTTTAGATAGACGGTGCTGCGTGAATGGGAAAAGTTTGTGTTTTTAGCCCCGTACGAAGTAGCAGGGTCTCTTGCCTTTACTCTTACGTTAGTAACACGTCGATTTCGAACCCCGGAGTAAACCTTCTCGGGTCACCCCTAGATGCCAAATCAGCATTTAAAAAACTGCCTGTCGGTCTCTCTGTTTGTCATCACGAAAACTTGGGTAAAACGAAACCAATCTTCTTTCCACGATTTGTTATTGAAGAAGCCAAGCTATGTTCGAAGATGAGCAAAATCGGTCGAGCCCATCCCATATGGTCGAAATAGTGCTACTTTCGAGGTCTGGTCGAGATTTATCGCATATATTACAGGCGGTATTGCTCGCAGAAAGTTCATAAATAACGCAAATGAAAGGTATTGTCCAGGAAAAAAAGGTTTGTCAAAATCGGATCAAGGGCTCGGAATTTAGTACCATACAGTGGGCCTAATTTGAAAGTAGAGTTTTTTGTCGATATATCGAGTAAATTTCATCCGATTTCCATGATTTTTTTTGTTTGAAAGGTAAAGACGACCGTATAGTGGTACAACTGTTTTTGGTGAGGTATGAAAATGAATGCCAGCCGCCATCTTGAATTTTAGAGTTTTTTTGTCTATATCTCAAGTAAATTTTACTTGGCTTGGATATAGAGTTCAGTTTATAAATGAGATTTCGGACGGGGCTTTCAAAACTGCTGTAAGCAATTGATTTAAAGATCAGAGCAGTTCTATGGACTAACTATACTGCTCTGCCATGCTCTACTCGTACGGGTCCCCCTTCTGTTTTTTTTTCTATTCTCTCTCTGGTGTCTGTTACAAATAAATTCAGACAATAGGAAAGAAATGATTTTGAGAAAACTATGTTTTTTATCATTTAAATAGTTCGTAATGGGCTTACTTTCGCTTTAGAATTGAAATATGATGCAGGAAAACATCTTAAATGGAAGTTTTAGAGAAGACACATCAAAGACTTTTTCATTTTTTTCTTAATTTAAAGCATCGTTATTAGCATACAATAGAACTTTTGATAGTGCCATAATAACCATTTAAATGGGAGCTACTCACTTCAAGCGATCATTATCTAATAATTATAAACATAAAATCCAATTAGTTCATCTCCATCAGCATAATGGATTTTAGTGTCTGAATTTTTGCGAGAAACTCTTTGTGATCGTACAACTTTCGAAGCTTTGAATTGTCACGTAATGGTGTTAAAAGCAGGTTCCCGGAACCGGATCTATTCCTTCGTTTGATCACATTTTTTTCAAATTATTGGTTTCGAATCTTTGACTTCAATTCTTTGAACACGAAATTTTGCTTTGTTGCAAATATGCGCAGCAAGATAATCTTGTTGTTAACTGTTTGAACAAACATAATTGTCAGCATCGCTTAAATGAAACCAATTTTGTTCGTTCGTACATCACAGGCTAATACATGCCGGAGTAATGACGACGTTAGAAATCATTAGACAATTTAATTGTCTCGTATCTAAATCTTAGATTAGTATTGTGATGGGCTTCCAGTCTCATTAGGAGGAAGCGAATACACAGATCAATTTTGTTTTCAACTCTAGAATCTTGCTCACCTTGTCATTGGAAACTTCCGGTTTTTGACAAGAATTCGTTAAGGCGCTTTCCGTCTAAAGATGATAGATCCTCATCATGGAGGTCGTAATACCGGAAGGTGTTAAACTGAAGCTGGTGTAGAGTGGACAGTCCCTAATGACGTGTACAACAGTCTCAGGTGCCAGACCAATGGTTTGGATTGAGGTGCCAGACCAAGACCACAAGAACAGATGGTTTTGATTTTCCTGTCAATTCTGTGTAGATGAGCGTTAAGCTTGCAGTGGTTCGTAATTGAACCAACTAATTGAGTAAGTTCCCTTCAAGAGAGGTTCACTTCGTCGCCAAAGCATTGTAACAAAACCGGTCTAAAAATCTCCGTTCGCCTATCTAAATCTCACCTTGGTATTCAAACTTGGGATGACGATTCGCGTTGAAACTTATTTGGACATTATCAGCCTAAATCCTTTGCTTTTGACAACAGATATATAGCCGACCGGAACAGGTTAAAAATTTGTTTGTGGGTTGAATGATTAAAAAATCAGAAAGAGCGAAAAATGAACATGTTGTCTTAGCGAATTATTTACCCAAAATTACCAATAGGGCATGGGATGCAGTACTAGTTTACTCTGAAAAGAACATCAACGCCACTCATTTTTTCATAGCTGAATACGGTCTTTTCGTAAAGTTTTGTCTGAAAAGAACATCAGCGCCCTATTCAGCTATAAATTGCTGACAAGTGGTGAGAATGTGAACAGAATCCATGCCTTATTGGTTGACAAGCCGTTTCCTTTGAAATGACTCATTAAAGGAAATGACACTTTGGAAGCCATAGAGAATCACACCAGTGCATTGAATTGTCCACTTAGGCAATTGCTGATAACAGGACATTTACAAATTGCAGACGCACCGAAATTTTAGTCCCCCTCTCCAGTTGCACGCTAAAATTCATGGAGAAATTTTGAAAAATGTAAGAAGACTCACCCTACCCCACATTATCAAAACCAGTCAAAACTTAGTTAGGAGGAAAACATGCTGCAAAAATCTTGGAACTCAGTCATCTCATCATTTGTTATTGAAAAGCATCTTTGCTTGCTTATGATCGAGATGTTTGTTTCAAAACAAAATAAGTAAAAGATTTTTGGATTATAACCAAAAACGCAGAGGGTTAGAAATCATTATTTCAGAAACGACTATATTCATTTGTTTTAGACATATATGGCAAAAAAATAGGCAATGTCGAGCTCCTAACACTTATATAGTGAACTGTATGTTGAAACGGATGAAGTAAAAGATTTTGTGGTAGACAATATACAGTAAACATTAGAAGTAACAGATTACGATCGTAAAACTGAATGTGATTAGACTCAGCCAATGGAATTAAATAATAAGAAAACCCAAATTACCTGGTATTGCATAAAGTCGTCCGTAAATGAATTCACCATTGACGATCCATAATTCGTAAACGGCGGTATAAAGTAAATCCCAGTCGATGCAATTGTGTTCAAACTTCGATGATGCCGTTCATTCTGAATATTCTCATACGATGGCAACGGTTCTTGCGATTGACCGCCAAATGCTTTTGGCATGAATGGAATATAGCCCGGATAACTGTATCGAATCGGCTCGGGATATAGATGACGATCTGTTGTCGAATACGAATAGGAAACATTCATGTTGTTGTTACACTTCGAACGCATCGTTTTACATGGTGACGAAATTTCGTCATCAGACGAATCGGTTGGTGTGCGTTCGTACGGGGTCCATAGCATCGAAGACAGTGCTTCTTCAACACCAGGAGGACGACGATTTCGCTCCATTTTGGTTTTGTTTCTTTAAATTTTATATGAGATCTGCGAAAGACATTGTATTGTGTTGTGGCTGATGAATCAAATAATTAAGTTTTATGATCACCGGAATCATATTTTTTTGTAATTCGTGTAATTTATATCATAGCGAGCAACATATAATGTAGGCACTTATGTAGCCAATCTGGAAACCAAACTCATATCAAAGTAATTATAATTTTTACGTTTCTTTCTTTCATTTCTCTAAAGCATCAAGTTGTATAACAAAATGAAATTTCTCATCGTAAATTCATGGTGCAGTAGATGGAAACTAACTCTCTTTCGTATGGTTTATACAATTATTTCCATTATTACTCTCCATAATCTTTTTTAATCACTGCAATGATATTATATAAAGTTCACAGAGCGGTCAAACTTACACTTTCACCGACAATTTAACAATTTTTAAGTTTCAGTTCTTTGTCGCAAACGCAGTGAAAAATTACGGTTTTTAAGATGTTTCGCCATTTTTCATGTTAGGCATCTGTAAGTAAAGAAAGAAATTGAAAATTAGGCAGGGTGTTAATTATAGTGCGAGTTCTTAAGTCTCTGGGACAAAAAATGAAACACATCGGAAAACAAAAAGCATCTACGGATGTGCTTGTATAACCATCCACGGAATGAAATCTTTATTCAAGTGTGTAGCATGCGGAAAATTTTTTTCCCAACTCAGTGACGAAATGAGAAATTTTAGATGAGATAAAACACATTCATCACACGGTTGCATAATGGTTATTTTTCTATCAAGGTAGGTATGAAGGAATTTCTTCGCACTATAGGGCCCAGGCCGAGGTCAATAAGATTTCATGTGCGAGAAAATTCGGGCATACATACCGTGATATAAACAACATTTTTTTGCAATCTGAGTCATTATCACACCAATGCAAAACGTCAACTGATTTTTTAACGAATGTTCAGGTGAAAACCAAAATTGATTTGACGACTGCTTCACATAATACCAATACCATGCGATGTGATGTGAGTCAATAAAATCAAGTGGCCAAAGCCTAGTATCATACTCGAGAGGTGACATGACGGCGCTTATGCTAATCGGCACCCAAAAATTACATGGGCACCCAGACATGTTTACAAATGACAGCGCCACAATTTTACGGTAAAATGGATAGAGTGCGATAAAGAGAGAAGTTTTCCTCGCACTAGTGCGCAAAACCATTTTCTCGCACTCTGACCATTACATAGTCGTGTCAGTGAAAAAATCGTCACTCATATGGAATCAAACACATGCATGGAAAGGTGATGATTGCTGCCCGGAATCACAAGAATTACTATTTCTTATTGGTGCGTTGCAGCATTTTTGTTAGCAATTTTTTTTTCAAATTATAATCCGAAGGAGCAAGGCATAATTGGTATTTCAGACACCAGATCATCACACCTCCTAGCAACGATCTTCAATGTTGGCCGGGAGATTAGGTCTCACAAGTCTTGAATTATAACAAACATAAGCAGCCAACAGCAAGTTGCTTTAGAATACAGAATAGGATCCCAATCCAGCTTGTTTCCTTGAGTTTTTGATGAAAGTGTATATATCGGGCTGCCTTCTATGTGACAAATTTTATAGCTGAAGAAGGCAACCAGATGAAAGCATTACCGATCAAACTGTGACGATTAGATTCGAAAATCGCGGCACCTCGTAGTCTGATGCGTTTGTTCTGATGACGATCTCAATTTTTATAGATAGGAATTGTATAGAAAACGTGAAGCTTTTCGCTATTGGTTAATATGCCAACCAAAAGTGTCTTCACTTCCACCCTGCTTGGCGATTACATCCAATTCAAATCCAAACTTTTTTGTTTACAAAACTCAAACACATTACGTGCAATTCAATACCAGCAGTTTTCGTTTTTTCGATTCCCATCACATTTTATGCATAATAAATAAATAAAAAAAATTCCGAAAATGTATTGATCATCCATCCATCCATCTTACATTTCCCAAAATGGATAATCAAATATTTGTCAGCATATTGAGTGCTTAAAGTTGTAATCAAACTCCATTTCCAGTATATCGCATTAACGAAATAAAAATTATTCCGGAAAAGTGTTCATGCAAATATGATATAGGGAGTGAGTGGGGCACGGAAAGAGAGGGAGGAGGAGAGAGAGCGAGGGATGTGAGAGTTATATCCAATCTCATATTTCAGAATTTGTATGAAAAAAATATAAATTTTCATAAAAATGTCACGTGGCAATATAAAATGTATGAAAAATTCTACCCACAAACCATTACAACGGAAATATCGCCATTCGCATCACCCAGAACGTAACGCAACCCCTATCAAATTACACATTTTTGTTTACTCTCTATTTCCATATCCGCCGCATTTAAGATAATTTGGATGAATATACTTCTAGCCCTAACAGAATAAATACCCCCTGCGTATGTGTGTGTACGTACATGTAACGTACGTGTATGCATGGATGTTGTAATGCTCCAGATAAACAATAACCCCATGGTTTAATATGGAATATACCAACAACACAGCGTGTTTCTTTCATTCCCTCTTACCGGTGAAATTTTCCATGACTTTCTCATCTTCCGTGTAGTCACTCTTGATATGCGAAAATCTAAAAGACATTTCACGTTACAATGTCAACCCGGATGGATGCTCGCTAGGCTTTCAAGTTGGAATGATATTGCTGGTTTTATTCCGACCTGTGGTGTTTGGTGGTAGTTTTAGAAATGAAAATTTGTCCAAAATTATTATACCTTCGATAAAAGGCATAAACTTTCAACACTAGGCGTCTACATACAACCGAGAGGTGACACATTATGTATACCTTCCCCACAACAACCCACTTACATTCCCCTGGAAGTACTGGCATGTAATCCATTTGTGTATGTGTATGTGAAATGATGATGAGTCTACGAGGATATATTTTCCATTCCTACCGCATACACATCGAGTCGCTAAGCTAAAAGCACTTTTTATTATCTAAATCAGATAAAATGCTCCAGGACAAGGGAATAAAAAAAA
>JANTFA010205962.1:0-28220 GCA_026413405.1 Phytosciara flavipes
CCACTTACGAAACAACCCACAAAATCGAGGGGCTGTTCACTGCACAAAATGTTGTGACACCAATTCCTATTTTTGAATTATTTACTCTTATGGCCTTCCAACATGGGCTACCCACTGATGGGGATGATGAAATTGGTGTCACATATCAGATGGACATATGTGACACCAATTTTATCATCCCCATCAGTCAGTGTAACCCCTCGCACAATATTTACTAGTTTCCATGCCGATAAGTGAAGCTTAAATTATGAATTTATTCCCGATACATTTTGCATTCGTAGAAAAAATATTTATTTTTATCCTCCTCCATTCGCTGGATATAAAGTTAAACGGGACGCGAATAACATAATATTTTCTTCGTGAAATGTTTTTCAAATTGATCGAAAATTTGTGAAATTTTTGCCTCTTTTCATTTTGGTGTCAGATTGTTTGGGATCATTCAAGTATAATTATGTATGCTGGATGTATGTGAAGTGGGTGCTGTTGTGGGCGTTTGAGCAGTGTGCATATTATTTAAAAAGTTTGGGAAGACAAAATTTGGTTTTTAAACACTTCATTCCAGTCCAGTTCGGAGATTTATTTTGATAGCCGATCTGCATAAGTTTACTAACAGCTAACGCATGGAGACGTAAGAATATGTTAATGTTACTTTCCTCAGAATAGGATAACCTTAAACTTTCAAATATCTCAAGTCTTATATACACTACAAAAAACTAAAATAAATTCAGGGGAGTTGCGGGAAAACAAAAACGTTTTTTTTTGTTCAAATAAACTTAAACACCCGATAGGTGTCAGCGTCAGCAACAAATGTAAATGTGAAACTGTCACAATAAAAGTATGTTATGTCTTTTTGCTGCGTTCCGCTTTATATTCGTACGTTTTCACTACCTGGGTCGAAAAAAAACCTTTTTTTCCGAGTGACGTACAATATTTTTCATTTAGAACAAGGCGACTATCTAGCAAAGTCACAAACATAGTTTAACTATGTTACAAAATGAGAGGAATTGAAATCGGACAGTGTACCTTGAGAGCATTCTAACAGCGTTACGTAATTTATGAACGGCCAGTAGAAGAATGTGCTGCAATTTTGGGATTTGTTCAGTGTTTCTCAACTTTTTGTGAGATCGCCTAATGAATCGTATTTCATTTATTGCTGCTAACGTTGAAGTAAATTTTCTATAAGATTGATAGAAGGTTAGTACGGTACTGTCTTTACGATAGTTATACAGCTCCAATGATGGTTTTTCGATTTCTGCCCAATTTATCACTTTCATCTGATTTGGGTCAACTCGACAGGCTCAAAGTGCTTCAATGACAGGTTTTTGATTTCGAAAAGTTCTATCGAACGAAAATAAATTGTAAATGCGTATCTCTTTTTCATATTTGATTAATTACTAAATCATTGAGTAATTTGGTTTCGTGTGTTTCATAATTAATTTACTTATGACATAAACATAAAGTCATCGATTTCAATAATTACTTTCAGTGGCCTTTCATATCCTTTAAGTTTGTAAATTCGATTTACATATCCCCGAGCGATGATTCAGCAATACTCCGATAAACAGGACGAGAACGTTCGCTGGTTATTATGTAGCTTTTTACATTAAAAAAATGTTCAATCCAATACTTTTCCAAATTTAACCCGAACTGAGGGCGAGGAATAAAACTCAAACTTGAATATTTACAATGTTTACGTAAAAGCTCATTTTTCACTTCAAATCTAATATTGACGATTATGGAAGAGTTTTGTAATCGATTTCTATCGCATGAACTACTAAATGAGCAAAATGGATACGACTAATTCGAACAGTCAACATTCACTTGGTGTTCTCTTAACATTGTCGAGGCTACAGTGAAAATACGTTTGATCAGAGAATGGAAATCGCTGTTATTTTAACAACTTTCCTACCAGTAATTTATGGTGAATGCCAAGAAGTGCAACTCATACGGCATCTCACGAATCATTTCTCTTTCGACCATCATCTCTATGTACTGGACTCAGTCATAGATGCGAATCGATTCATTAGCACAGATGGATTTACACCACAAACTGTGTATGTTTGGAATGGAGTTGACAACAACGCTGGAGATATTGAGCTTGAGCTGGAGAGCAAAAATTGTCTTATGATTGTTGCGTTGCAGACAACCGAATTCGAGCAAATCTCCAACATACTAGAAGTAACCAAAACAACTCAACTGTACCAGAAACAACTGAAAGTTGGATTTTTCTTTCCACGCAAATCCTCGGTGAATGATTTGGTGGAGCTATTTGAATGGTGCACAGCTAACCAAATTAGAGATACTTTCGCTGCCGCTTATTTAACACACAATTCTGAACAGTGTACATCTAATGAAAGTCTACTGAACACTTTTACTTTCCACCCTTTCGATCCAATATCGATACTCATTAACGTGACCAGGAGTGACAAATTTAAAGATTATTTTCAAAGTACAAATGCCAATTTTCATCGGAAGAAGCTACGGTACGGAGGCTTAATTGGAAAAGGCCTTGACAAAAACGTTTGGTCCACGGTCTTCAAACTCATGAACGCAAGTGTTACTCATGTCGAGCACAATTATACACGAAGATCGGAGGCTTTGAAGAATGGTATTGATGTGCTCAATCATTCATATATAGCAAATGAGAAGTATCTTGATGTTTATCCTGTAACGATGAAATCGTACGCAGTTCTAGTACCTGCATCAGTGCTGTATTCTGAATTTTTAGCTTACCTGAAAAATGGAGTGTCCGGAGACTTTTGCATTTATTCAATCATATCGACGATTGCGTCAATTGTAGCACTTGTTGTTGTACGATATAGCGAACGAAAACAAATTCAAATTTCACAAAGTGTGGCTGATGTCTTCAACCTTCTACTTAATGATAACGGAGACATAAAATACCGACAACTTGTCTGTGGGGAGATTTTTGTCATTGTACCGATGACATTCATAGGCTTGATTATTGTCAAAGGAATTCTCTCAAGCTGGCAGAGTCACCTCACTCGTCCTGTACTACAGCCTCAGTTAAACACAGCGGAAGATCTTTACCGTTCTAAAATTCCAGTCATTACGCATAGCATTGCTTGGAAAGAGATACTCGTAGATCAGATTTCATATGAAACTAAATATAGTGAGAGCGACTGGGACGAGCGAGTCGTTGTGGACGCAGGCGAGGTTGTAGATTACATCCAACTTTACAATCGAACGAATTCATTTTTACTTGAATCAGACGCGGCAGGTGTTTTGTTAACAGCTCAGAAAGGTTTGAATATTAGAGGCTATCATCGGTCTTCCATTGAGATTTCAATGTTACTGTTTACATACGTGGTCAACAGAAGGTTTCTGTTTTTTGAACGTTTAAACGACATCATACAACAGTTGAAAAGTTCAGGTCTATACGACCTTTGGCAACGACGACAAACTGCTGAACGAGAAAAGTATGTTGTGAAATATAATTTGAAGCTTTTACAATATCAAGGAACATCAGCGTCTGTTGAACGTGATGAATTTCCCATGTTAATTGTTTACGGATGGTTAGCCGGCTTCGTTGTGTTTATTTTAGAAATAATTTGGAAAACCGTATTCAAAGCAAAGCAAATGAAAGTCCAACATTCTTCTTTCTAACGGTAAGTTGTAGATTTACCAGTCATAATATTCTCTGAGCAAATACCTTTTCATTTGCAGGGTAAAGTAGTTGATGGGCTCTATGATTGGATAACAGGCTGCAAGTGTTTCAGGCCGGTAGAAGTACTTTCGGTTGAACGAGTTTCAAATGGTATATTGGAAATCTTTTACTTCATTTCATTTAACAGCTTGACATTTTGCTATACAAAAGCTTACATTAGTCAGAGCCTGTCGTTTGGGACTAGGTATTTTTGAGTGGATGTGTCTCCCAATTCAGGAGATATTGGAAATTGAAATCTCATTTTTATGAATGTTATCCAGGTCAGCCCTGATGATGTCGAAAGCTAGGCAATAAAATACTTAAAACCAACGAACCACTAATCCAATTAATCAAACGCTTTCAAATATATCCGCCCCTCTCAGCATTTTTGACTACCATCACCACTCGAATTTTGAAATATTTCCGTTGCGCTTCAAACAATCAACGAATTGTGTTTTTTTGGCCGAACAATAAACAGATCTGTGCGGTGTTTGTCCGTAAATTTGCTGAATATAACCAGATATCACCCATCAATTTTCCTAGAAATATTTTGAACAAAACTTTCGACCAAAAAAACTCCGTCTCCTAATAAAATTTTTTTGGCGAGAACAAAACAAAAATGAACATGAAAAACAAGCGGAGAGTTTGGTATTATTGTTTAAACGCCCGAATAACAAAACCTCCTGGAATACACTGAAACACCATTGTTGTTGTCTAATACACCATACACATGTTAGAACTCGTGGTATACACAAAATGCAAATAACACCAACTTGTGTATAACAAATTGCTAGAGGGTTTTATCTAAGTGGAAGACTGAATAAATATAGGCGACGTGAAGAGAAAATTTCTATATTACGGATGATATAAATGTCTGGGCTGAATGTATACGTACGGCAGTGTACCTACGGCTTAGGTACAACATAAAATAACTTATAATGAATCGTACCTCAATCCGATAGGTACACATGAACACAGCCTGTAGAGATGTAGAAGTAGAAGGCCTTCTTAAACAATAAACAAAACTTTATTTTCCGAAAAATGTTCGGAGAAATTTACAGCTTTAAGCGGTTTTTGTTACACTAAACTTTTTAGTAAGAATTTATGGAAGCAAATTAAGAGAGAAATTATGATTATGATGCGGTCTATATAAACAAAAAGACATTAAGATGTAATGCGGGGTGATTATAACATTCACGATAGAATTGCTAAAAACTTCCTTTCCACATAAAGCCAATAAATAACAAATTAACGATGGCTGTGAATATGTGTGCACCGATAAAGCGATTTTAGATGGTCGTTGTAGTTTCACAAAGGAAAATCTTTGACTGAGCTCATCGATGTGTATTTCAACTAAGGTCGACCAAAGAAAATGTTCAAATTAATATTTAAATACAGAATGAGGTTATGTGAAATTAGCGAACTTGTGTCGATATGAATCTACCTGCCCTCCAGTGGCGCTAATTGCATGCTTGTTTGTGGTCTGCTCTCTCACTATTGACGTGGAAATAAACCACAACTGGCTGAATTGGTTCGGATCTGTGGTCATTGAGTTGAGTAATGTCCAGTTCCGATCTTTTTTTGTCATCCTACATCTCATTGCCTCCTAGCACCATCATCGGTCTTCTTCTAATTTGTCACTCCTCGGGAGAGCATAGAAAATGTCGCCATCGTATTCGGTTCGGTGCGAGCGCCTTGACTTCCGTCAATGCTTTTACGGCAACTCTTGCTTCGCCGACTTCAGTATTCCTCTTCTTCGGGTTCCCTGTGGATTCCAGTCTAATGTGGTCTTCGCGATATTTCCAGGTGGCCTTAATCTGTGACCGATCCAATTTCATTGACAACGTTTGATCATCATCTCTATTTTCTCGCAGTTGGTTTGTTTACACAATTAGGCGTTTGGAATCTTTTCTGCCCTGCGTATTCTCAGTATACGTCGAAGGCATCTGTTGTTTAACCAAACTCGTATTTTGCTTGTGATTTCTGGTGTCACTTTCCAAGTTTCGGAGCCCGCAGCCGTAAGGCAATACAAAGATGCAATTTAATTTGAAGAATCTCAGCTTCAAGTTCCTTGATAATTGTGTTGAATTTCTAATGGGCTACAAGTATAAGAGGCCGTTGACAAATTGTACACGCTCTACGAGAGGAAATGGTATAATTTGACGAAAGCATACGCTTCATAGATTTTTTAAAACTTCTTCATACAGTTTAGCGGAAGAAGGGTCTTAGCGTAGCCCACTGCTTGACTCATCAGTGGTCTGAACTTTGCAATGCGACATTTTTGCTGTTTTCTCTGTTGACCAACATTCAACTGGCGAATTATAAGAAACATGAAATTTCGTTCAACTAGCATCGTTTCCCTGATCGTTTCAAATTGGCTGACGAGGCCAATAGAAATTTTTGAAAATTAAAGATCAGAAACATCGTCAGCCCAAAGGCAACACCAAATGAAAGACATTTTGCTTATCTTTCATAATTTAAATATATTCAATTACCCCGTTCTTTTCCAAGTAGTGTAATTGCTAGAGTGACTGACATTTGTACACTGGACAAGAGAACGAAAAGCAGGTGTTGAAAATACAACCCTAGGCAAAGTTTCAAGCCCGTGCCGAAAATAAGGGTCGTAATCGCACTTTAACCTCAGACTTTTCTCGATGATGCTGTTGGTGTTTTTTTTTCATCTTCTGCACATGTTTGCTTTTCAACATTTTCTTTTTTATTGCTATTGTTTTTGGTATAACTTGTAACCTTCCAATCATTAATGTTTCAGTTTCACCAAACTTGATGTATCCGGGATTGGTATTTTTTCCTTCCATCGTCTCATTTTTGTTAAAAGGTTTTTGTCATTTACTTTTTCCGCAACTTGTGTGGTGAATATTCCTTGAAACAGAAGTGTCGTCGGTTCCATGTATAAACTGTCTTGGTTGAGAGTGTGTGTATATATATCTATGAGATGAGCATATTGCGATTAGTTTGTAAGGTACTAGGTACATGAATTACGGTTGAGTGTTCCGACTATGGTCTTTATATTGAGATTAAGATTTGCATTTCCATACGGATTGTGGATTGTGTAGGTATAACATTTAGCTTCATTTTAAATTGTTGGCTCTCTGCAATATAATTTATTGATATTCCCATGCCGAAAACCTCGGTTGTATAAACGAACATTTTCGTTTAGCAAAAACCGAGTGATTTGTTGAATATAAATAACATTTACCCATTGCATCGCAATCACCGTAAATTTAAATGGGAGAATCGTCATCAATTGTAAGTCATAAAACTGCAGTTGGTGCAGATGTTACTTGGAAATCATTTCGAATCTAGCAAAAGATACGATAAAGTTTTAACTGGAGAAAAGAACTTTTCTTTGAAGCGAATGACTTGAGAAATTTAAATTTCTTTTAACCGCTGGTTCGTGACTATTATCTCAGCAACAATAAAACTTGATATCTTGGAAGACAATGTCGTTGCTTGCATCAAGATTTTCCTTCCGTTTTGCAATAAAATGCAATTAAAAATTTCGGCGATGTTGCATTAAGTGTGAATTTATTTTCGCTCGTTTTATTCGGATGGCTAATTTTTGAAGTTATATGTATTGAAGACAACATCAGAACCGCAGATACCAAAGTTAGTTTTTTAGTACAATGGGGTGCCTATAGGAAACCCACAATTGAACGAAAATTCTGCAAGGAAATATTCAAGACTGGAATTGACATTACGATAACCTTCTACAATGGTCGGATATTGTGTACATGTTTTGGCATCTTCGAGCAGATGTTAACATTAGCGAAGCAGTGCTCCTTCTTTATTTCGCTTTTATCCGTTGCTGGCTGTAGAAATCACCTAATCTTTCCGACTATTCATGATTTGTTACCAGTTTATGCCTTCCACTATTTTTAACAAATCGATCTACCAAGGTGGGTATGAAGATATTTTCTCGATCGATTGCCGCTACGAAGCGAAGAAAACACCGTGGTATAAACAACATGTTTTGTTATCCGGGCCATCATAACCACACCTTTCCAATGCAAAACATCGATAGCGTGCGGGAAAGAGAAAAATTTCACTAGTGCACGAAAAATGTTTCTCGCACGAACGTATCAAAGGTATCAGTGAAATAATCTTCACTCATATGACATCAAACACATGCATCGGAAAGTAATAATTATGGCTCGGAATTGCAAAAAAGGAATTTATTGAAATTGGGTCAGTAGATCGTGAGCTAGAAAGCTACAGACACTAGAGTGAGATCAAGCGGGGCCATTGAGTGTTTTTTTTGCATATGATTCATATATTTTGCATACAGTTGATAAATACTAACTAAACCAGGAAAACTAGTTTATTGAAATCGAAGCCATAAATCGAGGACCATGAAGTAGCTCCTGAAGTGCTAGTTAGCAAAGATCCTAAAACTCTGTCGCGAGTTCCGCGTTCATGAATTACGTAACATAGGCGAGAGGAGGTGAAGAAGAAGTATAGGACTTGTGTGTGCTAGTTCATACAGAAATGTCTATACATTTTGCGAGGCAGGGAGAGAGATAGTCTAGAAGATGGAGATTTCAGCATTACATAATTTATGAAGGAGCCCTTTGTGCTTTATGCCTCAAGGTAATTTAAATCGACATTGACAAGATTTCAAGAAAAACGGTTGATCTTTTTATTAATCGCTTTCCATTCGACTGATGACCGTGCGACACAATATGAGTGATGTACACATCATATTCAATTCTCCATACGATTTGACAGATAAAATGTCAAACAAATATAAGGAACGTATGAAACATTGGCTACGTTTGTGTATGATTGGGGCATGGGCTTGAGCATAAAATATCATTCGATACTCCTGACATTTGCTGCAATCTTTCCAACCGTAATTTCGTTTCCATTATTTTGTTGTTGCTGAATGGGGGTGCTGAAAATCAAGAGCAATCTTAAGCCTCCCGAAAACTAAATAAAAAGAAAATGTTGGCAAACGCATTTGTCATTCGTTAGATGTTCGGAAAACACATTTCCACTATTCAATTTCAACCGAAAAAAAATTAAAATTTCATGAGAATTTACTTCTTTCGTTTTTTTTTCTTCTCCTCCTTAATATATATCGTCTCGTGTGTTGCCTTTATTATTATTTTTTATTCGTCGGTTGGTGATGCCAACATAAATACCATATTTACCTAGAATATAATACATAAAAAATGGGTTCGCAGGCATGCCAAAAATTTAACATAGAACCTAAACAGCACACACACACACAAAAAAAATGTATTCGGGAATGCTTTTATTGCTATTTTCATTCGCCGTTCGGAATACAAAGTGTCACGTTTTTTGTCGTTTTGTAAATGAAGGGTTTTTATTTTGCACGAAGGTATGAAGTATTTTGGATATGGCTTATGCTTAGCTATGGGATGGAAGCTCAAAGGGAATTCATCTGGTTGGAAAGATTTTTCTTTCACTTTTTTTTTCTTCTCTCCACCATCATCGTAGGTAAAATCACCCTTTATATGTGAATATGGGCGGCTTACAGCATTAACTTAATCCCAGCATATATGATTGAGGAAATGAGACTTTAAAAAAAGAAACGTGTGGAGTTCGTCGCACATCCAAGTTTATATATGGGGAAAAAAGAGAATATTTTGCAAATTCTTTAAAGGCAAAGTTTAAAAGTAATTGACTTTTTTATAAATAGGAATTTTCGTTGCAACGTTTCGGGAATTTGATTAAATGTAAAAATAAAGTAACTCAATTGTTGTACTGTGCAAATTGGCGTGCCATTGTTAAGAAGCTATTCAATGAATTACCTTTAATCAAAATTTATTTTCTTTTCACCTACCACCACCGTCTTCGACGCCGTCGTCGCGCCATTTCACTGTATTGGCGTAATCGAAGGAATTATACGATTGAGCGAAAAGCAGAAAAATTAATTTTCTTATTTTCCTTTTGGTTAGTTGACGAATTTCAATCAAATGAATAAAGGATGGGATTCCCACCGGAATATATTACATAAATGGAATGGTTGATACTTATTAGGAGATTATCATTTTTTGCATAAATATATGGAATTGACTCTTTAAGTTCATAGAAATTTAAAGGGTTTAGTGATTGAATTCTGTTGATACAAAATTTTCGATCCAAATTATCTGAGGCTGTCAGGAGAAGAATTACGGCATCACTTTTCTACACGTAGAAACCTCGATAGAATAGCAAAAGAATAGCGACTTTTCTTTCTCATCTTACGTTTCGCCATTGCGTCGCAGGTCGCAGCAACAAATCCGGTGTCAACAGAAGAGTAAATATTGTTTTACTTGACGGATTTCAGTTCAATATAATGTCATCGAATAGAAAATGACCTTAGGATTCCGGAACAGTATTTGGCTTTGCAACCAATTCAGTATTTGCTGCGCGATAAGAGTTTCAAAAACGAACATTTGCAAATGACAGCGAACGTTTTTCCGAACGCTTACCGCACAGCAGATATGAAGTCGATTAAAAAGCAAATTACTATGCCGGAGTCATGAGATCGAGAATGTTAAGAGCGTTAAGAATAAAAAGCGTATAAAGACGGTGTTCTGTTAACAGGTCCGGATTGTATGATATTCCAACAGGTTATGGGCCCATACATGTACATCATGGCAATCAATCTGCAGCGGTAGTTCGACTAGAACCAATGACAATAGCATACGCTGTACGATCTAACATTTCGTTGTGTGTAGGTCAGACTGGCTATGAAGGTCCAGCTAGCTATAAAGGTTAAACTGGATATGTATGTCAAAATGGCTAAAAAGATCAAACGGGCTATGATGGTGCAAATCAATGGCACACAACAAAAATGATCGAGATTCATTGCGTGGTGGTAAAAGTCGAGACAATGGAAAGCGAACTACAATGGTCGAGAGTCATGGCAGATAGCAAAACAATGGTTCAGTCAATGACAGACGACGAGAGCCATGGAAGCCAGTGGAAAGTCGTGATGGTGAATTGTCAAATCAATGGCATATTACAAAAATGATCGAGAGACAGAGCAGATGGCAAATGGTCAAACCAATGACGGTTCGAGAGCAAGCTGGACGAGCTTTCTAATCTCATAATGAAACTAGGTGGCCGGCTCAAATCGCAAACACTGCGGGTGAGCAGTTTAAACTCGCCATGAAACTTGGGTTCAAAACAGTTCTCAGCTCTAACATTTATCCACTGTACTCATCAGCTTCTATATTCACTATCTTTCCAATCCTTGTGAGTCAGAAGTTAATCATGCCGGTTTACATTACCTGAGTTGATAATTTTTCATGGGAAACATCACGTGTATGCAATAAAAAAAATATTTGTGTCGCATACATCACTGAAGGCAATTCATGTACTTTATTGGGTTACGTGGTCTGGCGTTTTTTTGTTTGTTGCAAAAGCTTCACATTTGTAAATGTGAAAACAAAAAATACAAAGCAAGGAAAAATTCCAAAATTGTTTCAGCGAGAAGAAAACTTTTTAATTTTATACACAGAGCTGGATTCACAACTCGACCTCTGTATATTCTTCACTGGCTTTTCTCTTTTCCTCACCGAACCAGGCGCATGAGAATAGATTTATCTCAATTTATATTTCGTTAAACTTTTGCTAGAGAAATACCAATAAGTAAAAGACATTACACAGAGGCCTATCGATCTCTAAAAGAAAGAAAAATTGATAAAAAAAGGGAAACGGCTGGTGTACTGGAAAAGATATTTAAAATTGCTTTCGGAATAGAAGCCATCCACTTTTGAAACTCTGCAAATTGTGTGTGTGTGTGTAATGCAACCGAGAACCAAAAGTACAAAACTAATGATATTATCTATCGGTTGGTGGGTATATAAAATACATTCAGCTGGGTGCTTGCTACACTCTCTCATACCCATATATACCAATATAATGGATTGTTATGGGATGGTTTGTTTTTTTCTTCAACGAAATCTTGATGGAGTTGACTAAGACAACACGGTATGTTCTATTGCATCAAATATACGTGTATGAAATAGGTGAAGTTCTCGTTTAAATCCCTCCCTCTCCTGATGCTCCTCTCTCTCACACACACTCCATATTCTCAAGCTATTACGTCAAAGACACAAAATAGAAAGCAACTGTTTTTTTTTCTATATTACTTTATGGAACAAGATCCATTTTATTAGTATTTATGTTCCGATAAATTACTTTGTTTTATGACTGCATGGGTATGAGGATGATGCGAGATATTTTGTGTTTGGTTCTCGCACAGAGCAACGTATAAACGGAAAGTATTACTCGGTTGTTTTGCTTTCGTTCCATGTCGGTGTGTGTGTGTGTATTTACGGTAGGCCAGACACTCACTTCTTTTCCAGTCTGGAAGTCCCAGTGTCTGAAGTGTGTTTTACTTAAGTTATATTATTTTTAGTAAATCCCTTAAGTGGTACCATAAACACTATATCATAAAATCAAACCAATCGTTCAACACACATACCGTTTTTACGCACGTGCCCCACGATAGATATGAAAGAGTCGGAATTCTTCATTTTTTTTTGTTGCTCCTAGTGTACTGTGGAGATACGTAGAGCTACACATTTCTTCCGTTTATTCCAATTTTTTTTTTACTTCTCTCCTATATGGATGGTATGCTACATGTAAATACCGACTAGAGATTTCCATAAATGATTTATAGAAATGGATTTTTTTCTCGCTCGTTTATAGAATGGAAAATCGAAAAGTGTTAGTGAAAATTGATGTCTATTATATTGATATTTATGTTGGAAGGAAAAAAAATGTTTTATAACAAGGAAACGGTGATGTTGAATATCTATCGCGCAAAAAATATGTATTTTACAATTTAGAGGGAAAAAACACACAACACCCAAGAAGAATTTTATGAGAATGTGAGATGTCAATTTTTAAAGGGGTTGCGGTTGTTTACATTATACAATACGTAAGATTCGGGAATGCGCGACAATTTCTGGTGACTTTAAAAATGATCTTGCGACCGAAGTTCATCATCCTTCTTCGGCGGCAAATTTCTACCAGACATTGATAATTTCAAATTCACAAAAATATTCGCACATCAACTTACCGATGTAAACAGAGATTTCGACCAATTGACATAACGACAATAATTTATTACACGAGGCAGTTCCTCTGAATCGAGTTAAAAAATACGATTCAGATAATCTAGTGATCGTGTACAGTAATTTATGCAACAAGTGGCGAAAAGTACCACGTTCGCAACGTGTTGCATACAAAGTTTTCTGCAACCAACTGCGGAAGTATATAACAAGAATCGACCGGCTGAAGCCTGGTGAGGTCTTTTTTCTTTTTTTCCTAAATTTGATCGAGCCCGTCGGTTTTAAAATGAAAATCCATTTCATCACTAGTGATGAAAAGGAACCACTTTTCTAAACTTGTGAAAAAGCGAAGGAGTCAGTGATAAAATCACCCAAATGGTGCATGAAAAAGTAATTGCAGAAAAGTAATTAGTACGCTTTTGAGAAAATTGGTTGTTAGTGTCAGTTTAAGTCAATTAGGCAACCTCGCGGGAGAAAATGGTTCTAGGCTCCAAGGTAGTTTAGACAATATTTTTAAAATCGCGGAGACGAACGGCCTCAGTCAAATTTTTGGCGACCGTAGAAAGGGTACCCCGTAGGAAACGATATAATAAGACGTAAGATGTGGTAGTGTAGATTTACTTTGATGTGAAAGATCTCCCCACATCTCCCCACCACTACGATCCTAGAAAGTGTCGTATTTTGTGAACAAAATTGATTTTATGATTAACAATAATGAAAACAATTACTTGCACCGAAATTGTGGAAACCATAACATCGATCGAAAGTTACGAATCAAGTGATTTCTTCCTTCTTTTTTACCAAGCCTTTTACAGACATCAAGCAAAGGATATCAATTAATATTCTGTCAAATTTCGCTGCTTGTGTCTTGACCGTCTTGACAACAACAACGTAATACCCGAACGTCGTCAGCGCCTCCAAATTTTTCTGTGAACTAACGTTGGTTCACAAAATGACCGTATGCAGAATTATATAGGCGCTGTCGAGGTTCGGGTATCACTTTTTGTAGGGTTTCCCGTCACCTCATTGGTGCGAAGACGTAGCTCAGCTTGCAACAAAACATTTAAAATGATTATGCTTTCGCCGTCATCTCATTTCACTATCGATAATGTTCATTTCGTCTTTACATTTACTGTGATTTACACCATCTGGATGTCACGTTTTTATAACTTTTAAAATTGTAAGCAATTGCATTTCATCATTTTTTTCTCTTTTCTTTTTCAGGTAAGCCAAAAACCAATTCCTTTTACAACTGACCAGATGAAGCATAATGTTGTAAGTACCTGAAACATTTGAAATTGATGCGAAACTATACGTCAAGCGGTTTAAATAGATAGCCTGGCTAGTGGTGACATATTTAGAGTCTTGTTCATTGCAAAGGATGTCTTTTGATAGTCGGACTGTTAGTAGCTGATAAATGCTTCATTTGAATTGCATTGAACTGTTGAAGCTAACCTAGACTGAATGTGATTCATGAACACAAAACTTTTCGCCTGGCTCACTTAAAACAATTGACCGAACATACATCAAATAGTTTCGTAGTCAATTTGGATCTTATCTCTCTCTCTCGTCTATCTATCTCAGCAACTTCTAATATTGACCATAAATTGAGGCTTTCAGGCTATAAAAATCGTTAAAATTACTATTCCATGATGTTAAGTCTACGAAACCATAAAGAATATTCTACCGAAATAGAAAATATCTTTACTTGTTGAGTTATTGCTACCTTGAATATCTATACGAAAACACACACACACACACCGAAATACCAATCTTTCCATCGCTATACTTAATGTGGTATATTACAGTAAGGGGGAAAGTTTCTTTTTGCGATATTTTATTGTAAAAAAAAATCTGTTTGCCACTCAGCCAAATGAAATCAAGAATTTAAGGAATGTTAACGTAAATAACACCGAGTAATATCGTTACCACCACCGCCACCAGGTGGGTGGAATATTACTAATAAAGCCGTTTATCGTCGTTATGTTTAAAACAAAAATGAATCATCGGAGAAAAGTGTTGAATGTGTTCGCAGACACGGACGGGATAAATGGTTCAAAGAGTGAATCAAAATTTTGTTTAAATATTAAACAAGAGAGTCCGTCTGGAAATTTTCATTGTGAAAAATCTTTTTTTTTTCATCTTGGGGAAAACACTTTTGTATCCGTTTCAAGTTTAAATAAATGGTTCTGCTGGCGGTTGTTTATTCGGTGGTTCCTTTGTTGTTGTTGAAAAAGTCTAGCCTGCCCGACCGGCTATATTTACCCCTTTTTTGCATGTCCATAAAATAAATTCAAAATCTGTTTCGTAGACAACATCAGTCTACTACTATTGGCTATTTCCTCTGGCTTGTTTCTAACACTTACATCGGTCTAATCTTCCAAAGTCCATCCTGTTTATGTCTTACACAATCGTTACAAGAAAAAGAAAGAAAAAACAAAATGGGAACGGGGAAAATTAAAAAGTTTTAATTCAAAATTCCAAATCAACATTCGAAACTTGATCGAGAACCAGAAAAAAAGAAACTTTTATTCCTCCGTAATAACACAAGCATTTTATAACCATCAGAGATATCTCGGTTATCGTTGTTCAGAATAACAAATAACTCAAACTAATTGGAACCAATCAATAAAAATCTCAATTTAGTGAACTGTATTGAAAAGTAGCTCTCTCTCAGACAAGAAAAACAAAGATTTTTCCCCATAAACCGTTACCATCTCAATGCAAATATATGCACAGGCAGAATTTTTGTTTCTGGACCCGTACGAAGTACAGGAGGCTATTAGGATTGATATGCCGTTTGTAACATTCATGAAATATTCGAAGCAGACGATAAGGACGATGCATTCGGGGAAGAATTTGGGCGACAAATCGGCAATCAATGTCCGTCTGTATGTCAGTAAGGCTCGTCAAAAACTTGAGTAACTTAAATCTGATTTAAATAAAAAATGTTCTCACTGAAAGGTATAAATTTCAAATGAAGCATTGATTTATGCTTTATGGCAATACCAATCCAAAAAAAGGGTAATCAGAATCGGGTTATGACCCCTAGGAATGAAAGGTATTCTCCGATTTTTTATTTGAATCGCACTTCATACGCTACTGGCCTATTCGTAATTTCTGTACACATTTGAAGATAGGGAATGCAATATGGATGCAACACAGGCCACCGGATGCATTAGGGTTTTGAATTCAGTGGAGCTATAAGGTGACATACACAATGAGTATACGGGATCGTATGGGGCTCCGTTACAGCGTTTGCTACGGTCTTTTCTGGCTTTTTTTTTTGGGGAAATAACGAAAGCGAAAAGTTGTTCTTTGCCATTTTTCTCATTCGTTCGCTGTTTTTTTTCTTGTGTGTGTGCTCTTTCGATGTTTTCGTACATTTTATGTGGTGAAAAAACTGATTTGCAATTCAGGTCTTGTCATAAATTCTTTTTCGTTTCCTGCGTTTTTATTGTTTCAACATTTTATATGCAACAACAGCGAAGTCGCAAATAATTCTTATGTGTCGTTGCAAAAGGGGTTGTCCATAAATGACGTCCACTTCCTTTAGTGCTATCAGCCGATTGAATTGAGTTTTAAATACGTTTCCCCACTCCAATTTGAAGAGTGCGACCCACATTTGACTCGTACATCGAGCAGTACTGAAAAAAGTAGACGCCATTTATGAATGACCCCATTCATTGCTATGTATGCGAAATGAAAAGCCACGACTACACATTTCTTGTTCAAGCAAAAATTTGTGGCGAAAGAGGTGCTGTGCCGAAACTACCGGGCCGCCTTTTCGTCATTCGGTCGTGAAATAGTTGAAAGTTCTTTCAGACGGTTTTTCATTTGTCAGTTAAATCCGCCCCTAATGAAATCCAGGACGGGCATTCCAAAAACATTTTAATCAAGAAATGCTGGAAGATATTCAGCATAGACATCTAGAGTCCCTAAAACTAGTAGTAGGCTGCTCGCTATTTCTGCTTCCGAAGCATATCAGACGAGATAGTGTACATATTAGAGAACATATTAATTGACTGGGCCTGTCCTGGAGATTCCATAAACATTTTATTATTGTGCATCAAAGTGCTTAACAAGCTTAACATATTTCGATTTCAAAGATACCGATTCTTGTTCTCCTGTACACCGTTCTACATTGGCGGCGGACCGCATATGCACGTGGTTTACTGAAAACGGCTACAGCTACATTCGAGCGTTCACTTCTAGCATCACTGAGTCCAACTGCTTTCAGTGCGAATCGTAGCTCGTTAGAATTGTTCGCTCGATTTTCTTTTCTCATCGCCCATACATCTTGTGTGATATTAACAAAGAATCGTTCAGTTCCTCCTTCTGTGCAATTGACTGTTGCCGTTGAATTCAATGAAAATGCCGTTTCAAATGGCTCGTCCCCATCCAATGCTCTGATGTCGTAGTGTTTGGTTTCTATGGCGTTATCAATAGGACAACTCCATTCCAAAATCACAAATGGTTGGTCGTCGTTTGGAACAATTGCTTGTAAATCAAAAACAGGACTCGGTGGAATTTGGTCCTCACCATCTTTAGAAAATAGTTTGATGGAACCCACATCAGTCTCTCTTCGGAATGGTCCCACTCGTTGTTTTCTACAAGCTGGCCACCTGCATTCGCTGTCTTGTTTCAAAAAGTAGTCAACTTTCCTCAGAACCTTTCCGGTGGCGTCGTTCGATGTAGCTGTTACTGTAACCGAATATCGTTCGGCTTTGGGAAGCTTGACGATGCTGGCTGTGTAGACGCCATCGTTTGCAAGACGGTCAGGGTATATTCCGTTATCCGTCAATGTTATGCGAATAGTTTCTTGATTGAGGCCTTTGATGTCAGCATGCACATCGGCATGAATGATTGGATATTCACCAGCGCGTACTTCTGCGAAAATGTTCACATTTTTCGGATATTTGAGAGTTCTACTGGAAACGCTAGCATCTAATCGAACGGCAGGATTCCTTTTATCCAGTTCATTCGTCTTGACCATTACAATTGCCTTTGATGTGCTCCGAACGGATCTTCGACTTTTCTGATTTTTGTTCACCGTCAAATTATACTGTCCGGGTTCAAGTAATCCGATGTTGTAAAAATTCTTCATCAATGACGACGAAAATTCTGGACTTTCCGGTGTGTACTTATCTCCGTTCGGCGTCGTTAGAGTCATATCAATGTCATCAATGTCATCGCTTATCAAATCGATTTCGGTATCCTTTCCAATGTTATCGTCAATGTCAATAGGTACAATCACTTCACCATCGGTGAGGTCGATCTCCTCAGATGGCAAATGAATGGGACGATCGTCTGCATCTAATTCATTTTCATAAGAAGAAGTCAGAGCACGAATTGTGTCGGCCATTTGTGCACCCGGTCCACCTTCAATGACATAGAAAACTTGACCGGCTGTTCCAGCGCTAATATTTTCCAGATCCTGTGACGCATCAGCTCCCAATCCGACTGAATTGATTGTGATGCATGAGCTCTGAATTTCTGGCAGCACATCGAACGGACCTTCACCAGACGTTTGTTCGCCATCTGAAAGCAACACAATCGTTGAGCAAAAGTCGTCACTGTTGCCGGTCGTCAATTTCTTAATCAACTCCATTGACGTCCGCAATCCAGCACCCATGGACGTTGACCCCTTTGCCACTTTTGGTAGTGATGCCTTCAACGACTCTCGTTCAGCTGATCCTTCGATCTGATCGATGTCGTGTACGGCAGTACCATTGCTATTGAATGTCACAACTCCGACAAACGAGCCATTTATCATGTTAGCAATTAGTTGTTTCGCTGCATCGACTGCGATTGGCAGTCGATTATTGTTGCGCATACTTTCCGAAATGTCCACGCAGAGAACGTATGGTCGATTGGTAGGAATTTCATAGATAGGAACACTGCCGTCCTTTAAATATTTAGAATACGCTTGCCATGCTTCGTTGTGCGAGCAAATGTCTTCGGTGATTTTGTTCTTACAATTCGGTTGCTTTTGACCGCCATTTACCAGTTTATCGAATGGACTGATTCTTGTCCGAAACCCGTATTTGACCATGTTTGTGTGAAACACCAACAGCTCGTCTGCAATGCCCACTTGTAGCGCCTCATTTAAATGAGTTGACCAGTATATACCAGCTGGATCGAGACCTGTTTTTAAACAAAGAAAAACTTTCATTGCAATGGGAACATCGAGAGGGTCTTACCACATCTTCTCACCAATTATTTTGTCGATGTTCGTTCCAGTGGTTCTTTTGAATAGTTTCCCTGCTTGCCCTACGACATGAGCGCCAATGCAGTGTCCTATTAATTCCATTCTGCCTGCACCTTTTCTACGAACGTACATCAACTTTTCATTGAGGTCAGCAGCCATTGTCGGTACATGCTTAGTGGCCACTTTGTAATAGCCCTGAACATCAGCATTGCATTCTCCTGCTACTGTCGGTATGGCTGCATAAAATAAGGATCTTGAATATGTTTTTCGTTCGAAAAAAAAAACTTCGTCGCTTTCATTTACCACAAGCATAATCACTCCATGACACAACAACAACTCTAGACACATCGGAACGGTATTTGAAAATGTTATCTACCACACCTAACGGCCCGTCCAGTGACGATGCCGTATACCCATGAACAATAAACACAGTCGTTTGAGCATTGAAATGAACGTCTCGAATGTTTACCGGATTCGTTGGGCTCTCTTTAGTGTACGTCGAATAATAAACATTGTGCTGTTGTTCCAACAAAGAGTGTTCCAATTTAGTGTTCCGTTCGATAGAGTGAACACCAGTCCATAGGAACAAAATAAATGCGATATGCCACATCGCGGTACGATCGGTTGTGGAAAAACAATCTTGAACTTGAACTTTACAATATTTTATTCACCGACACCAAGAAAACAAAAAAGAAACGTTTCTTATCAACGTGCAATTGTCAACGTGGAGTATAATTCAAAATATAATTTTCGTAGCCCAGTTCGCACTCTTTCGTTCACATAATTAGACTAAAACTGACTGGTTCATATTGATCCACATGAGAATTAATTTCATATAATCGGTGTACAGATCATACGAATTGACCTCGATCGATCCGAGATGATTCACAATTTTTACTTACACACCAAAATAAAAATATTTTCAGCAGATTAGAGATTGTTTGTCAGATGGGAATTTTTGTTTTTAGTCGCAACTGCTGTTACACAGCTTGAAAAGCGCAAACACAACGTAGACACAGTCAAAAGAATATTAAGAAAAAGCATCACAAAGTCCTATTTCAGCTATTCGTTTGGGATGTGGGCAGGTCAGCAGTTTGCATGTAAGACTAAACACAACGAATTCTATTTATTCTGCTCTGGAAATCTCATTTCTGGCATGAGGAGGGCTCATTCAAAACCTAGGTATACTTCACTAAAGTAATACTTCAGGAGGAAGATGTAATCTGACCTAGCCGTACGCCTTTGTAAATTTTCATTTTTTCTTGACGTATGCGGAGGAGATTCTAAAACTCACCGTTTTTTGCCAGCTGGTAATTCGTAGCCTAAATTGAGAAAGATATTTGTATCACTTGAAAGGAAAGCACGAAATTTCATCATAAATTGTGAATTCACTGAGAGAATGCGTACAAATTCGCACACATACTGAAGTTAGGTGCTTTGACGGTTGCGATACACACATTTCTTACGAAATGGCCATGAGACGAAGAGGGTTAACTCCGCTTTCGTATATACGATTCAAAACAAGTCGCATGCAAGCAAATGTTCGTTTTCACTTCTCGGACTGTTTGCAAGTTCAGTTGAGATAACTTTCGGCACTCACTTTTCAGTGTTTCCGTAACATGATTTTTCGAATCTCTTTATCTTTCTCAAGAACTGTTAGTTATTTGACTCACTGACAATAGTACAGGTCGATAGCACCTCTTCAAGTAGTATTCGCGCGATATATTCTTTCGATTTTTTTTTTCAAATGAATTCTTTGACATGGGATGATTACAACTGTGACATACACGTGTGATCTTTGACATCCCTAAGCTATGCCATCAGTCAATTGACTAATTTCAAAAAAAAGTGATCAGATCAGACTTAACCTGAAGACTCTATACTATAGTTCGCTTCAATTCGGCATACGTAAATGATCTGGTTTATTCTAGAATTAATTCATTGAACAAATTCATTACGCAGACATTCACTGGACGTTCAGTTGCTATACTTTATTGATAATCTCAGCTACCGAGAATTGGTGATCTCAGCGAAAACAAATCATTTTTAGTGGGTCATGACCATACTTTTTGTTATAGAGAACTAGAATTTTTGTTTTCCTCGAAAGTTATTTTGTTTACAATTGGATCGTAATAAACTGAAGATATAAATTCTGAAAGTGCAGACAAATAATTCGAAAATACAGACAATGAATTTGAAAATGAAGTTAAAAATCATGCGTGGAAGGGTAAAAGAAGCGAAAGTTGAGATATGATGACAAGAAGAGGAGACAAGGAATTTCAAATCCGATCGCCACCTTTGAATTAGGTATATCAGATTACAATTTGTTTTACACACCAAAATTTTCAACTCCATTTTCATTTTCTATTTTCTTTGAGCATTGATATAAAAATACCTAGATATGCAATGTAAAACAGCAGATTGGTGAAAATGTTTTTTGGATGTGTGTGTGTGTGACATTCGTCTTCAGATA
Source organism: Phytosciara flavipes (assembly GCA_026413405.1). Taxonomy (NCBI): domain Eukaryota; kingdom Metazoa; phylum Arthropoda; class Insecta; order Diptera; family Sciaridae; genus Phytosciara; species Phytosciara flavipes. The sequence goes on from JANTFA010205962.1 coordinate 21,405, forward strand.
CCCAATGACGCCGTCGTCCTAAATAGGCTCTAAATTCAAACTTATTGGGTTTGTATTAAACGTACGTCGCGACGTTCCTTCTGATTTCGTGTAGTTGTTAGCGCTGGATTGTTGTTTGACATTACAACCCTGTCTTCGAGTTACATTTTGTCAAAGCCAAAATACTATGGAGTCGTTCGATTTGTGAATGAGACGAGGGTGAAAATACTGCCAAAAAGAGAAAAATTTCGACAGTCGTTAAAATACAAAAAGAAACCGTTCTTTGTGATGAATATTATAAGGAAATCACTTTCTTATTCTTGAAGAGAATGGGTGCTACACCAAGTGCAACTGGAGTTTATTGTCATCTGCTTCATATCATGCATGCCAACACTTCATTCATCCACACATTCATTGAGTTCGGAATTAGCTGCTTCAATTTTTGGACATCCAGGAATCCCAATTCCATACCACTTAGAAGAACAATCTTACGGTGTACACCATTGCGCAAGAAATCATCAAATTCGACATAAATTGCATTGAGTCTCCACTGTTGCACCCATCTGTGCGACATATGCCGCAGAATTCATCATCTCTGCCAAGTAACTCTCCTGTAGTGCATCTTTGTAAGTCCATAAATGTCAATTCCAATCGGCATTCGCGTTTAACATGACCGTTGGTGTCTACACATAATATGCATTTTACGAATAGATAATCATGATTCTGTCCTAGCATATCACGACTCAAACTTTATCTCACCGACGACTTTCAAGCGATTAGGAGTTGACACATTCCCAAAGAGAGTATTTGCAAGACCTGTTAGAATATGCATTTCGGAACATTCCTGTGGCCGAAGGTTTTTGTCTGTCATGTCAACGCATCCTGGATTTGATTCTGAATCGCATGTGTAACATTTCAATGCAAAACCTTCGTGAATTATACAAAATGAGCGGAGTTTCGTTATGTTTGAAATGGAGCCACTTACTTGACTGAACGATGCAAGAAATCACAACGACACCGAGTGTAAAAATTTTCGATTCCATTGTCGGTCGGGGCGATTCCCTGAGAATAGTGAAAAATTCACACACGCTTTATCAGTTTAGAAACATTAAGAAGAGAAGAGACATCTACTAGCCTGAATGTTACTTACTGGAGTTAATCACTGGAGTAGACGGAGTATACTAAACCAAAGACTAACACTTTGTAAGTCAACAAAGATACTGAGGAACTGATCAAAACATTTTGCCGAAAACTTAGCTTCTGTTATCTCCTTCCCGGTTAATTGAGACTGAAAAAAAACCTATTCGAAGATTATGTGTAACGTAGCATATCAACGAAACTAACAGATCTTGCTCATGTATGAAAAATTAGCCGGCGCCTAAAATGGATATTACAATTTATGAGCGAATGGGAAATAACTCTTGGGTTTCTTTCGACGAAGAATAAGAAAAGTAGGAAAAATCCGAAAGTTCTTTCCTCCTCGTTTGTGAGTAATTCGGTAGATTCTAACTTATAAGTCTGTCATGAGTCATATCAACAATAATAATTGATCCACTCGTCCTGGCGACACTCTCGTCACCACTATCTTCTTTTCCATTTACTGTTATCTCTACTCATTTCATTTTTTTGTTCATCTCCATTATCCGAAACATTTATCTGCCGCGAAGTGTATCTCCATTTTCAAATTGTCTGTTTCATGTTTCATTTTAATTCGTTTACTATTTGTGTTGCTTGAATTTATACTGTAATTGCCTCACATTCCACAATCTAAAAGCGATACGTGAAAGATAAGCGAAACACCAAAACAATTTTCTTGCCATCCCGCCTCGATAGTTTCCCAGAAAACGGTCGTCGTTTTAAGTTTATCGACTCAATGGGCCGTAACGCATGAAGTGCCTTTCATTATTATTCCTTTTGTTTCTTACAAATGGATAAACAAGCGACTACAATGCTGCTGATTTCAGCATTATGACACCATTAATAAGTTAGTATTCAATCGTACGACCTAGAACGAGGCCGCCTCTCTACTCTCGCCGGAAAATTTTCGAGCACATAAAGGCATACACAAAGAATATCAAATTACATAATCATAACAATCTAACATTGAGTACGTATTTTGGCTAATATTTTGAAAAGCATAGCCCACAAGGTAAATGTTTTAATAATATAGTTGATGTACAATTGGCCAATATATGTAAGCCAGACATTCAATGCCAACTTCTCTGTGTATTATACACACATCTACGTATCACAGTGGAATCCCTTGTGAATTTAACATTTCCCATAATATTCACCGTGCTGGCAGTGGCGGATTACCCATATATATGGGCTAGGAGGGCGTTAGGAGAATAAGGGCGCTGAGAGAACAGAATTTAATTTATTGAAAGTTCGCAATGCGTTATTCACTTCGATAAAAACTAAAATATTGCCTGAGGTACAAGCCTTGCATTGCAAGGTAACGTTTTTGCAATCGGACTCATACGATATGACATATCAACAGGTGACAATATACAAAATTGTTTTATTAAACCACAAACAACAAGTCCTTGCACAAAATGTTGCAAGATCGACGACTGAAACTTGAGAATTGAGCTGAAACCGACGGGGAAATAACTCCCGGATTTTTTCTAATTTTTCTTGTTATTTTGAGATTTTTCCGAAAGTTGTTATCCCCTCGGCTGAAACAGAGACGACTTAGAAAATCAAAAAAACTTCGCTCACTTCGCTCGCACCACTACATTCATTCAATAATGATTAGAGATCTGAAACAATTTAGCCGAGGGTCTTAATATTTCATTAGATTCGTTTAAAACTGAAGTAGTTCGATGAGTCGAAAGAACTGTGCTTCAGAACGCGTTTCAACTTAGGTTACCCGAAGGAGTGTAGAATCGTTTCATTTCTTCAACATTTCTTAAAACTTCGAGCCCAAGGCCCTGAAAATGCCCATCCGGCACTGACCATGTACATACCTAGATCCATCCATCCCGTATATAATACCTCTGTATTTTTGTAAATAGATTGTTTCGTCTGTATATTATAACAACCACACATTGGCTGGATGGTGTATATATAAATATACGAGATTCCATTGACTAGGTGCTCCTGGGTGTATATTAAATTTTGATGAATTAATCAAACAAAGCGGAATTATATCGCTGTGTTCAAATTGACTGAGAGTTTTATGTTTGGAAAAGTTTTTGCCGAAATTAAACAAACCCTGGGATTGATATTGTACTTGTGTGTGTGTGTGTTTGATACAAAAGCTTATTCACTTTCACTTTATATTGCTGCGCTGCAGTGTGCAATGTTTTATACAAAAGCGAAACCTTCACGATTCAAAACGGAATCAGAAAGGAGAATTTAAAAATTTTGAAGGCCCGAAATTTCTACGAGATACGTTTCTCTAATTCTCTCTCAATTCCCATTTGAAATAACATGCAAAATGAGAGAATACAGAGAAGCGATGATGTCGAAAGTTTTATTTCCCGAACTGTAATTTAGAAAAAAAAATCTTTAAATTGAAAGTGGAAGGATTTGTCATCGTTGGTTGGTGAAAGTGTTCTGTAACTAAACTCCCTCTGCAAGTACCGGATCGGACATGAATTTTTTTGACCTCGCAACTAAAATTTATCTAGTGAGTGGCTCGGTAGCTGGCATTCCACTCAGGAAATCTCTGGGCTCAATTCCGGTGCAGGTGAATTCTATCTAAGGTTTTTCTTCCATACAAAGCACAAAAGTAACTTTCCTAAGCGTACTCCTACCAGTCAACAAAACAATTGGCAAGTAGTGGCGGACTGTGTTTAATGAGCTTTTGCTAAATAAATTTGAGAAAGTTGAGATCAAAAGTCGGTTTTTTCCATATGTCAAACTGACGATTCAAATGTCAAACGGATTTTTTATTTTGAAATAATCTTAAAATTTCTTATTTCTCTTCAATTCAGTTTTGAAAATAGAATTGAAGAAGAATGAAAAACTTTTTTGGTCAATTCAAAAAAAATCCGTTTGACATTTTAAACGTCACTTTGACAGATGGAAAAGACCGACGTTTGATTCCAACTTTCTCAATATGGGGAATGAGGAGACATCAGCAGTGCATTTACTTCGAACTTTCAGCAAAATCCCACCAACGAATTATTCTCGAAAAACCTGCTACAGTTACATCAAGGACAAGAATATGATTCAAGTACAGTTTCTACAGCTGTTGGTTTAATGGAAAGAAGAAGGTATATGTGGCATAGGTTGACTTTATGAATTCAGGTCATTCACAACCTGGTCAAAACACTTCAAACACTTTCCACTGATTCTTGTCAATTTTAAAGTGAAAGATTTCCATTCCAAGCAAAACCTATATCACCATACCATAATAAGCGGCTCTAAACACATCCCCCAAAAAACAAAACAGAATCCAATAACTCCGATTACGAGATATACATTTTGAATTTAATAAAATGTAAGTAAAAATCCACCCACCTCCGCCCGAATCCCGAATGTGTGTCAGCATAAAGCTTTTATATATTCTGCTCTAAGCCATATCGCATTAACCGCTTGAGATATCATTTTATTTTTCAATATAGCCGGTAATATAACGTTGAACGTATTAATATCATTTCATCGACCATGAATGATTTACCGTCCACATAAAATATTTTATTGCACGTAATAACGATGCACTCAACAGATAAAATTATCAATGCTCCAATAATCCATTTGTACAATTTACCAGCCTAATTTGCATATTTATTTTACGGAGTCGAGGCATCGTCATATATGCATCGATCCCCCTGGCTAGCTATTAATATTTCGAATAGCTAGTTATGAAACTGTTTAAACGAATGAAACAGTGGCGGTGTTCCGCGTGGAAAATATACGGACTCGTATGCTGGCATCATCGATGTGGCTTCCGAAGAACAGTTCTCTTCCATGTAAAACGAGAGTCTGTCGACACAGGATATTATACGTTTGAATCCTGAAATCGGAGAATTTGTTGTCGGACAAAAGTATTTTCATCTCAAATTTTACCTTCTTTGGGGGGCTTTCGTCAAAATGCCATTATATGCCATTATATCTCAATGATACACGCCTGCCTGCATTACCAAATTACAAACGGAAAGGAAGGAAAGAGTAAATATTGCTGTACATTCCAATTTTGCATTATTCATAACATTTGAAATTAATGTACGTTGATGATGAATATGATATCGGATATCTGATGCTTAGAGGATATTAATTAAATACATATAGAAGTCAATCAAGTCAAGCCCAAATTTTACTTTCACGTACAAATTAGCAATTAGACCCTTTTATGAAATCCCAATGTACATTCATCCCTCCCCCCTTTGTATTTATGTATTGTACACTAATGAACCATGCACAAAAAGCAACTCAACGTTGTATACCATTCACATGTCAGAAATTCGAATTCGGTCACACGTGACATATTCTGGTGTTTTGTGTAAAACACGCAGCGTTAACCACAGCCAAGTCGGTAATGCAAATGTGATAGGTATAGGTTATATATACATTTGCCGAGCGAAAATTGTTTTGTTTTCGTCGTCATTGATCTTTTTGGAAACAGTTCTACTGGTGGCCGCCACGCTAGTCTCTATCATCATCGCCGCAGTAATTTTATTTGCACGCGCCATGTCAAGGAATCACACAAAAGCCATGACTCAAAAGTTGTTGGGAACAATATTTCTTCAGGAGGGGAAATATACGATGTTCCTTGGACTCACACACATTCCACGGAGCGAAACTTTAGTGTTTCTTAATCGCATAAGGTCAGTCTGTGTATGTGTCAGTCGTTCATACGAAAGTAAACCAAGAGGGTGTGAGGGGGAGATGGTATCAGAAAATCGGAGAAAAAGGCGTGACGTAATATGTGAACAACCCCAAAAAAACTCACTCAAAGCACAAAGTGTCCGAATAAGAATGGAATTCTGCTATTCAAAATATAAATTCTCTTTCGACGTTAATTAGTTTCGAATCTAATTGGCTACAATCAAATTAGGCACGTCTGTCATGTTTCATACATTTTATTGTTTGATACGACTAGATGCCCACCACGGCCACTGTCTATACGACCATGATTCTACAATATATTCTAAGTGTCTGTAAATACTGTAAATTCCATTCCTTTTAAATTAGGTTACAGATGAAAGTTTGTGGGAAAGATGTTGTGTTCGAAATGAAATTTTATCACATGAAAAAGAAAATTCACCCAAAAATTGGATAGCTCGCACAACGACAATAAAAAATATGTTCAATCATTCAGGTTGAAAATTTAATTTCAAAATCTTGTCATATTATTAATGTGCTCCGGTGTATTAAATACGTGCTCCGTTCTGCTGTGATTTTTTTCTTCTTTTTCGTCAGGCGAAAAAAATAAAAGCTTAGCAGGAGGGAGCGGAGAGACGGAAATCACATATCTAGGTGTAGTGTGTAAAAATGTATATGCTTCGGAATAACATATATATTTATGTGTTGAGCTTTACTCTTACAATAACATCACATCACATATGAGGTGGAAGGTAAAAGAAAAAGAGGAAAAAACACAACGCTCGCAGAAATGGGATTTATTGTCTACGCCATGCGAAAGTCCATCATTACATGGAAATTTTCCCCCTGCGAAAGGAATTCATTACATGAGTAGTATTCTTAGTGTGAACTGTCAATAGTCAGCTTTCACATGAAGCAGAATACATTAGACGCTGTGATAGTAATCCATTACATGAAGCAACAATTTTGGGATGAAAGCGAACTCACAGATATGTTTTTGAGCAAAAAGCGTCGGAAATCGTCTTTTCGACCAGTGTGCTTGTTGCTCACATTTTGGCCAAG
>JANTFA010205963.1:0-17194 GCA_026413405.1 Phytosciara flavipes
TCAAACCGTCGGCAATTAGCTTAAAGAATAAACGTCTCACAATCAATTCATTGACTGGTCGTGATTTCTTAGGATCCGACAATGTTTTCACCACTCCAAACTGTTCAACACCGCAGGATCGTCTAACGTACAAGAATTCAATGAAATCACATAGCGGCTTCAATGTGACTGATATGAACGAAATGGAAGAGAAACTGCACGACATGGAAATTCGAATGAATGAAAAGCTGGCGAACATGGAACGTAAATTCGAGGAGAAATTCAACGAGAAATGCGACGAATTGAATGAAGTTATTGTGCACGGATTCCGATCGATTCACTGCAATTTGTGGACTATGGCTGAAACGGATGTCCGAGACACAAGGAATATGGTGGCCAAGATTTTTGAAAATTACAGTCAAATCTCTGACGTTTTCATTGAAAATCTTCGTTTGAAGGAGCAGATAGTCGAACTGCAAAAACGGGACTCAGTTGGTGGTTCACCGAGAGACGTCCAGATGGAATCAGACAATATTTGAGTGTCACCGGTTGGCTCTACATCCATTCGGGATGTTGTACAAAATTTCCACTGTAAATAATGATTCGTTCTACTGATTAAGTTGATTATTGATCGTTGTAAGATGTTGTGATGACTGCATGGGGTGTCGAATATATAAATTTTGGATGCATTTAATACGGCGAGTGATCACTGTACCTGTTATCGTCATACTGATGGCCTTGAGTCAATGCTTATTAAACGTCTGCAGAACGAGAAGTGCTCGAATATTCAAAGAAGAATTCGATTGAGTTGAGTTAGACTTTCGCTCTTTAATTTCGACACAAAATACACATTCGCAACACTAGCCACGTTCACATATAATTTCCACTGCATTTGGTTCCATTAGATTCGGTTCTAGGCATCGATGAACAGCTGAACTTAAAATCTCATCCAGCAGAAAGTAGATGAGGCTGAAAGGTAAAACGAAATTTCATCAGAATAGGGAACTCAGGGCGACAGGGATTCGGATGTAAATGGTAGAGGTTGTGAAGGATTCATCTTCAAATTGAAGCGGAAATCTAATGAATTTCCTTTGTTAGGAAGGGTTTTAAAACGGCGACACCTGGGAAACACTATTAATTGTCAAGCAAGAAAATTTCTTTCGAGTCATCTCGAGTGGAAAAAGTTCTCACAAAAGCCTCAATCGACACAATTCAGACATCTCACTGAGGTAGTGAAGAGAATTTTGTATGAAAAATCTCGCTCTGAAGTCGGAATTCGGCCGATTGATCCTCTTGAGAGGCATCCCATTTCCAACGTTGTTTTTTACTCTGGATAGTGAACCGAGTGCTCGATTCATCGCTGCGTCGTCAATTTTATAAAACTCCCAAAGCTCTCATTAAATTGTCATTTAAAGACTGACGATGCAACACGAAACCACCTCTTCAACTTACTTCTCATCTGATACGAAACGCCAGAGATTCATTTGTAGATAATGAGCATCCACCTGAACTTGTTGCAAACCGAATTTGCTGAACGTACGCAGTCGAACGCATTCCAGTAGTGTCTGTAAGTGAAAATTGATGTAGCAGTGCACAATTCAACGGGATACTCTTCCTCCCTCCTTACCTTCAAGCTGATCTTTATGATTCCCGTCACAATTGAAACTTTGGAAAATTCAACTGAACTGAAAATTTCAATTCTCTCCGAGAACAGTCGATGGATGTTCGACACAAAACTGGATTCCAATTGAGATGGTGTGTAATTCGACAAATTGGAACGGAATTGTTGTTTCGATGCGGTCAGGTTGCTAATCAGAACAGAACCATTCTTCAGATTTCGAAAGGATCGCCAGATAACAATGACTTACCTCAAGTGTGTCTTTCGACTGGAATCGCTGCTGGCCGACGTTTTCGTACCAATTTCATACAGATCGCCGAGGATTTGTTCAATCGATGACAGTTCTTCGACCACCCGTTTCATAACTGCTCGCACGGTTCGTGGCTCCAGGCAATTCAACCAATCCCTGGTCTCGACACTTTTTCTCAGCATCTGTGGATTTTCGATTGTTTTTATTATACTTCCATGCACTCCTCAAATCATACCTGTGAAATGTGCAGTCCCTGCAGACGGACGTATGAGTCCAGTAAGACTTGAGCCGATTCACGCATTTCGGTGCAAATGAATGTTTCGTGGGTTAACGTAGCCGAATCGATTCCGTACAATTCATCGACTAATGAAAGCTGAACGATGGGGGAAAAGGGGTTAGTGCTCTCGAGTAACAGACGAATGTTTATCAAATTTACCAAAACATGGACGCCATTCTTATCGAATTCCAAACAAGTTTTCGATAGAACCAGATGCAGATTCGGTGGACATGTCTGTGATACATCAACGAACGATGTCATCATGAAAGCGGTGTGTTTCAGAAATCCTACATGGAAAGTAGAGTGTGTGAAGTATTGCATGTGATAAGAGTGACTACGATGGGCGTTTACTTACCGACCAATAAATGCTCTCTGACCCCTTCAATGCATGCCGATCCTTTTGTTGTCGATTTCAAGTTGAACGAAAGTTCAGGCTGTAGGAAAATCTGAAATAGACAAAAATCGGCTGAGTGTACAATCGGGAACGGAAAGATTGGATGCAAATGCAGCTACGTGACACTAACCGTTAGATCTTGAAGGACTCCTTTGACCTTTTCCACAGTTGACACGTAGAAGTTCATGATGACCTCATTCAAATTCATACCGCTGGTGAGAATATTTTCATTTTTGCCGGTTGTAAGCGACAGACGAACAGTGCTGATACTGTCGGCCAGAAATTCTCGCAAACTTTTCAGATGATAATTGCACAGTTGTTTGGCCGCATTTATTATGATGTCCATTCCGATTCTAAATGGTGAGATGCAGGTAAAATGTCGAAAATAAATTTTGAAATTTCACTCACTTTGCCATGTCGATTTCGCAGTGGTTGCATCTCATTGCCACTAATCGAATGTTCAATTTGTCCAAAGCTTTCAACAGTATGCCAGAATCACCCCGTCCAGTTTCGATGTCGATACGATCCTGAACCAATGCCAGATATTTGTCCACATTTTTCGTCACAAATTCATTTAAGTCTTCGCGTACAGCATCCTCGAATTGATAGCTGGAAAATTAATATTTTTTCGCACATCGAGAACGATCAATCAGAGAAATTTATGAAAATTACATTTCGTTGCCGACGGAATATTTGCCGAAAAACATCCCCGAATACGAATTGATGACCAGCGTTAAATCGTTCAGGAAGCCTGTGATGCTCATGTCAACGAATTCGATCATATCCCGTTCGGTTTGATCCTACATCATGAAACTTGTACAGTGAATGGGAAATTTGATTTTTACATTCCGAAGTACCTGCAGCATTACAATTTGTTCGTGCAGACGACGCGACGCACTCTGAAGTAAAATTTTAGCCAAATCCGACGGTCTCTCGTCCAAGAGCAGTAAAAGGTCGCCTGTCTCAGCCAGAGATTTTGCAGTGAGTCCGGGTTTCTGGAAGTCGGATTTCAATTTTTCCTTGACCTCGTCCATTATATTCATGCAGTCCTTTTGAATGCCCTGGAATATTTGAGAGATTTCAAATTTTATTGATTCTGGGAGGATTGTTAGGAGAAGTCTTCGTCTTCCTTCGTCGAACTTTTTTGAATTTTGGCACCGAATACGAAAGAAAAATTCACCTGGAACGATGGATGACTTCCGTACTGATCTAGAACCTTCTGCGCCTGGATATAGTCGTCGACAGCCTTTTTGTAGTTGCATTCATCGGTTAACAATTTAAGGGTCGTAGGTAACGATGACAAGAACTGCAATTTCTGTAGCAACGAATGTTTTTCCGCTAATTTGCACAGATGTTGTCGCGTTCCTTGCAACGTTCCGGTTATTTCGCCACTAAACTCGGCTATCGATGTCATTTTTCCGACCAGAAGATTCATTTCGGTTTCCATTTTCTTAAAATCTGTCTTCATTTTCCGTATGGTGTCGGTGGCCGATATAAATTTGTTGTAATTTTCGTACACCAATGTTTGCATGTCGCTGTGCAGAGTTTGTGTGTCTTTGACGATCACTGCCTCAGTGTCCATGACTTGTTTTAATGTGCAATCCTGTGGGCAGTGTTTTGGAATAATTGCGTTAAAAACAAGAGCAGTTTTGCTGGCATATTTGTGGATGTGTCACTGGTCACCTTAAGTATTTTTTGTAGATACAATTCCGAATCGAAACTGTTCCCATCCATGTCCAGAGAATCCACACCATTTCGGTCAGTCATTCTTAAATCCTAAAATATTGTTGTCCTTTGAATATATTTGTTTACAAATCTGACCAAAATATTTTTTTTTACTTTTCTTTTTTGCGAACAACAAACGTCATCGAACAGTTTTTCCTACTGGGTAAGATTACCGCTTCCATGAAGCGGGAGATTTAAAGTTGACACTTGGCGAGGCATGTGAATAGCTACCGTCAAAATTATATTGTCGTTTGTTCATTCGAAAATGTGAAAGTAGAATCCAAAAATGTTGATTTGGAACTTTGGAAGTAATCTTCTATATCGAACCTAATGTTGAATCGACAGGTACGGTTAATTTAAGACGATCATGGGCAAGATTTAGTAGCATATAATGAGGGTTACACACTCAATTTCTTCCATTTTAACTTCAGAAGGGCATTTATGACAACAATCATCTAAAAAACAATTGGTTTAACCAAGGCTGCTCTCTAGCAAAATCACGAAGTTTGTTTGCTAAATTAGTGGAATCGAAAACGGACAGTGCGCCTTGAGAATTTCATAACATTGATTGTGCAAGTAATTGATGGTGAGCGTGTTTTACCGCGATCGGAAGTACTCTTCTTCTAAAAACGTCTGCAAATTCAGCTATGTGAAAATCAGAGATATTTTCGTTTAGAACAGATCTAAGCTCCATCAACCATCGCATTTGATAAAATTTTAATTTGAGCGGTTTTTGATATTACAGTTTGAAACGGTACGTCCGGTTACATCTTTCATAATAGACAGTTCTTTTCTTAGGATCTCTCATTCATAATTATTTTGGTTGTTTGTTTACTTGACTATCAACATTTTTTGCTATTGATAATCAAAACCACGGATCGAAACACCAAAGCATCATACTCTGGCAATCTATTTTGCTTTAAAACTCAGTATTTGCCACACTTCAAGGTACACTTGACCTTTCTACTCGTACTGTCCTACGTTCTTCTAATTTCGTTTCACTTAAGGTTCCCAAACCTCAGTTGATGTATCGATACACCGAGGCATGGATACGAATGCAGAAATATTTGGAATGGATGGCAATGAGCAACAGACAACTTTGTTGACAAAAGTTTCAGTCGAAGAACAATCAACAGGCCATTCCATAGCAAATGATAGTCGACCAATGGATCGACCACTTTCTTTTCTGGAAGTTTTTGTCAAAGAAGAATGGACAGACAGTTCGAGAGCGGAGAATCAGCCAGTGAATGAAAATATTTCTTTTCCAAATGTTTCCGTAAAAGAGGAACCCATCGAAGCGACTGAATTAGTGGAACAAAAGAATTCAAAAGATGCAACCGAAGCTGAAAGAGTGCAGGTGGAACGAGCGGCATTTTTCCCAGAAATGGTTGTCAAAGAGGAACTCATTATCGACGATGAATGTGATTGGACTGAAAATGACATGTGGGAGAGCCTCTCAGTACATAAGAAAAAGACACTGCGTATGCGCAAAGATTCGGTTGAATGTGAAGATGATATTCGAAAAGATCCTCTTAAAGTGGAATCAGATATAGAGCGAAAGAGACGACTAGCTCGGGAAAGGAAAGCGAAATCAAGAGCGAAAATTAGAAAAAAACTTACAAAAGAAGAATTGGAGAAAAAAATAGCAGCGGAAACCTTGGCACGGAGAATGTACAGACAAAAGAAAACACCTGAACAAACTGAAGGCAGATTACGAAAAAATTCTGAGTCCCTTAAAAAGTGTCGTCTCAATGAAACACCTGAACAAACTAAAGCTAGACTGCAAAAGGCAAGGGCGTATCAAAAGGAGCGTATTTTGAACGAAACACCTGAACAAATGGAAAACAGATTACGAAAAAATTCTGAGTCAGCTAAGAAGCGTCGTCTGAATGAAACACCTGAACAAACCGAAGCTAGACTACAGAAGGCAATTGAGTACCAGAAGCAGCACCTTTTGAACGAAACGCCTGAACAAAGGGAAGCCAGAATACGAAAAAGCTGTGAGCTAACTATGAAGCGCCGTATGAATGAAACATCTGAACAAACTGAAGCTAGACTACAGAAGGCAATTGAGTACCAGAAGCAGCGCCTTTTGAACGAAACGCCTGAACAAAGGGAAGCCAGAATACGAAAGAGCTGTGAGCTAACTATGAAGCGCCGTATGAATGAAACATCTGAACAAACCGAAGCTAGACTACAGAAGGCAATTGCGGACCAGATGCAGCGTCTCTTGGCCGAAACACCTGAACAAAGGGAAAACAGATTACGAAAAAATTCTGAGTCAGCTAAGAAGCGTCTCTTGACCGAAACACCTGAACAGAGGGAAAACAGATTACGAAAAAATTCTGAGTCAGCTAAGAAGCGTCGTCTGAATGAAACACCTGAACAAACCGAAGCTAGACTACAGAAGGCAATTGCGGACCAGAAGAAACGCCTCTTGAACGAAACACCTGAACATAGGGAAGCCAGAAGAAGAATGGACGCTGAGCTAGGTAGGTTGCGCCGTTTGAATGAGACACCTGCGCAAAGTGAAGCTAGACTACAAAGAACATTTAGGCAACAGAAGCAGCGTCGTCAGAACGAAACGCCGGAAGAAAAGGAAGCAAGAAATAAAAAGGATCGTGAAAGAAAAAGGGAAAGGCGTTTGAATGAAACGCACGAAGAAACGAAAGCTAGAAGACAGGCTGCAGCACAACATCAGAAGGAACGTAGAAAAATGAAGCAGAAGTTGGAAAACTGAATGATTCAATAATACAAATATTTTGTACAGAAAACTATCTACTTGTTGTTATTATTACTCTAAGGCCCAAAGCGATATCAGTTCTTTTGGAAGTAAAGATAGAAGGACTTGCGTCTACCTTACCCTTTAAGGGTAAGGTAGACTTAGAGTGTTTTACTGATAAGATTTTACAACAAATGAACATCAAATTTCTTGGGAAATGAAAATCATTAGCTGAGAAGAGCGCATTACAAAGTTTGAAGGAAAAAGATCTAAAACCTCTATCTGAGCATTGCATTTTACAAAATTTGAACTAAAAATAAATTCATCGCACGGTCCGAGTAAAGATGTTTCATGCTGGCTTTGACTTTTTACTCAGTAGAGGATAAAGACTTCTGAAGCATTTGGTGCCTTTCTCAGCTGCAGATTTGAGATGAGGTCCGAATTTGTTTTTCATATCCAGCTTATGTACCAGATAGTCGACAGTCTTGGGAAATTCGATCTCTTCTCCGTCGAAAATTAAGGGTATAGTCGGTTTCTGTTTCGGTGAATTGTTGAATGGGAATATCATCGCCTGAGTTTTGGCAGCATTCAGTTGGATTTTCCACTTCTTTAGGTAAGTACTTGTTGCAGGACTTGAGACCATTATGCAATTTTTGCACAATTTTCTTCGTGTGCTTAGCAGCTGCTATAGCAATTCTGTCGCTTGAAGGATAAGCAAATTCAGATTTGCTATAAACGAAAATTTTTAACGGCTTATTTTCAATTTTTTTTACAAAGTGATGGACCCCGAGCGAAAGAAATATAAATGATTTTATATTTAGAGGGTATCGCCGTATCATAAAATGCTGCTTTAAATTTGAGCGGTTTTTGATATTACAGTTTGAAACGGTACATCCGGTTATTGTTCACCCGTTCTCAGTCATAATAAATTTATTTGGTTGTTTGTTTACTTGCCTGCCACTATTTTTACTAAGTCAATTTTTTGCAAATTAATAAACAGGTTGAAATAGTAGAATATCATAGTCTATTTGACACGGACATGGCAAGGTACACTCGCTTTTTTCACTCGTATTGTGTTGGGTCGTTTCACTTAAAGTTTGCAAATCTCAGTTGATATACAGATACACGGATATTTTAGAGGAAAGGCCGCATGCATACGAATTCAGATATCTTTGGAATGAATGGCAATGACCAACAATCAACTTCTTCCTTAAAAGTTCCAGTCAAAGAACAATCAACGGGCCATTTCGTAGCAAATGATAGTCGACCAATGGATCGACCACTTTCTTTTCCGGAAGTTTTTGTCAAAGAAGAATGGACAGACAGTTCGAGATCGGAGAATCAGCCAGTGAATGGAAATATTTCTTTTCCAAATCTTTTCGCAAAAGAGGAACCCATCGAAGCAACGACTGAACCAGTGCAACCAAAAATGTCAAAAAATGCAACCGAAGCTGAAAAAGTGCAGGCATTTTTCCCAGAAATTGTTGTCAAAGAGGAACTGATTATCGAGGATGAATGTGATTGGACTGAAAACGACATGTGGGAGAGCTCCTCAGTACACAAGAAAAAGACGTTGCGCAAAGATTCGGTTGAATGTGTAGATGATATTCGAAAGGATTCTCTTACAGTAGAATCAGATATCGAACGAAAGCGACGCCTAGCTCGGGAAAGTAAAGCGAAATCAAGAGCAGAACTTAGAAAAAAACTTACAAAAGACGAATTGAAGAAAAAAATAGCAGCGGAAACCTTGGCACGAAGAATGTACATAAAAAAGGAAACGCCTGAACAAACGGAAGACAGATTACGACGAAGTGCTGAGTCAGTTAAAACATGTCGTCACAATGAAACACCTGAACAAACTAGAGCTAGACTACAAAAGGCAAGGGCGTACCGAAAGAATCGTCATTTGAACGAAACACCGGAACAAAGGCAAGCCAGAATACGAAAAAATTCTGAGTCAACTAAGAAGCGCCGTCTGAATGAAACACCAGAACAAACCGAAGCCAGACTACAGAAGGCAATTGAGTACCAGAAGCAGCGCCTTTTGAACGAAACGCCTGAACAAAGGGAAGCCAGAATACGAAAAAGCTGTGAGCTAACTATAAAGCGCCGTCTGAATGAAACACCTGAACAAACTGAAGCTAGACTACAGAAGGCAATTGCGGACCAGAAGAAGTGCATTTCGAACGAAACTCTTGAACAAAAGGAAGTCAGAAGAGGAATGAGCTATGAGCTGGATATGTTGCGCCGTTTGAATGAGACACCTGAACAAAGGGAAGCTAGACTACAAAGAACAAAGAAGAAACAAAAGCAGCGACGACAGAACGAAACGCCGGAAGAAAAGGAAGCAAGAAATAAAAAGGATCGTGAAAGAAGAAGTGAAAGGCGTTTGAATGAAACACACGAAGAAACAAAAGCTAGAAGACAAGCTGCAGCACAATGTGAGAAAGAACGTAGAAAAAAAAGCAGAAGTCTGAAAACTGAATGATTCGAATAAAAGTATTTTGTACAGAAAACTATCTATTTTTTCGGGAAAACTTAGCATCTCGATAACCGACAACAACGTTATGTGCTATATCAATACCAGATTCTTTGTTTCGCTGCTTGATAGTGACTCTATTCATCATGATCTTCGTTGTCTTTTTTGCAGACAGTAAGTTACTAACAACGTACCTCTTCTACGTTCTACTCAAATCAAAGAGAGTGTTCCACTCATACATTCTAAAATTAGAAAATTTCATATTGCGAAGCTAACGTAACGAAGTAATAGATTCATGAATCAAAGAAAGCATCAAACGAAACAATGGCGATATGTAAAAGGTTGGTGAAACAGTATGTACAGTAGTAATTCGAACAGAAGGAGTGTGAAGACACAAAATTCAGAGAAAATGATAGATAGACTCTGGTAAATATAAGTGGGTACACCAAATTTTGATGAGATGACGCGTCATATCGTCCGATGCCCACGACTATTATAAATGTCTATCCGAAAAACACTCGTCCTGAAAAATAACCATTTTTCAAAAACCCTTAGTCGTAACACTGTTACTGGTTTAAAACTGAACGATTTTTGTAATAGAATGGTTCAGTTTTAAAATGCAAATTTATTCATTTGGCACCTAGATTATGCTAAGCTACTATCGTTTCAAGGGAAACTGAGCGTAAATTACTGGATGTTATACCTAAGATCTGAGAAATTCATAAGAAATTCGAGTGTACACACATTCTGTCGACACGCCCGTACGCCCATGGTTTTTCTTAAAATGAACTTATACTCAGCGATAAGTTTTTCGAGCCGCCCATTCAGCCCTAGTACACTAGTCTCGGGATCAGTTGTCAAAAATTAATGAATTGAGAAAATTGAAAGTTAAGTGCTAGATTGTCCTTTTTTGCATGAGGCATATGAACACTGTGCTGGTGGAATTTTCAGGGTACAATAACCGATTTCCAAGCTCACGAATAATACGAACCTAAGTACTCAAATGCACCATTGAACGAATTTAAATGGCCTCAATACAAACGAAACAAACTCTACTTGCGGAATTTTTTTTTTTTTGGTTCTAGATGGTTTCCGTCCAAGGGCCAATCGAAAAGTGTTGTATTTAAGGTGCCCTTTGATAACAAACAAACCGTAGAGTGTTGTTTCAATTTGATGAAAATTTAAATTTGGGCGGCCTTTGATATGACAGTTTGAAACGGTTCAGCTTTATCTGTCATCATATTATTTTTGGTTATTTGTTTATTTTTGTACATTTTCTGCTATTCATAAACAAACCCCAGTGATTGAAACAGTAGTATCAGACAGTCTTACTAATTTCTCGGGATATTCAGTATGTGACATGACAAGGTACACTCGACTTTTTCACTTCTATTATGTTGAAATATGTGTATCCAGCAGTTATTCTAGAGAAAAGACCATGGACACGAATGCAGATATCTTTGGAATGAACGGCAATGAGGAACAGTCACCTTCTTCCTCAAAAGTTCCAGTCAAAGAACAATCAACGAACCATATCACAGTAAATGAAAGCTTACCAATGGATCCACCACTTCCTTTTCTGAAAGTTTTTGTCAAAGAAGAATGGACAGAAAAATCGAGAGTGGTAAATCAGCCAGTGGAAGAAAATATTTTTTTTTCAAATGTTTTCATAAAAGAGGAACCCATCGAAGCGATTGAATTAGTGGAACAAAAGAATTCAAAAGATGCAACCGAAGCTGAAAAAGCAATGGAGGGACGAGCGGCATTTTTCCCAGAAATTGTAGTCAAAGAGGAATTGAATATCGACGATGAATGTGATTGGATTGGAAACACCCGCAACCGCATGTTGGATAGTTTTTCAGCACACCAGAAAAGTACGATACGATACGATAAGTCTGTTGAATGCGGAGATGATGTTCAAAAGAAGCCTTTCAAGGTGGAATCAGCTATAGAGAGAAAGAGGCGGCTAGCTCGGGAAAGGAAAGCGAAATCAAGAGCGAAACTTCCAGACGATGAATTAAAGAAAAAAATAGAAGCGGAAGTCCTGGCACGGAAAATGTACAGACAAAAAGAAACGCATGAACAAACTCAAGCTAGACTACAAAAAGCACGTGCGGACCAGAGGCAGCGCCTTTTGAACGACACACCAGAACAAGCGGAAGCGAGAAAACGAAGAAGAAATGAGCTAGCTACGAAGCGCCGTCGGAAAGAAACACCTGAACAAACGGAAGCTAGATTACGAAAAACAAGTGAGCTAGCTAAGAAGCGCCGTTTGAACGAAACACCTGAACAAACGGAAGCCAGAAAACGAATAAAAAACGAGCAAGCTAAGAAGCGCCGTCTGAATGAAACACCTGAACAAACTGTGGCTAGAGCACAAAAAGACCGTAAGCTGAAGAAAAGGCGCCTTTTGAACGAAACGCCTGAACAAGCCGAAGCAAGAAGACGAAGAGATCGTGCGCTGAGGAAGAAGCTGGCTCTGAATCAAGCACCTGAACTAGCTGAAGCCAAGAAACGAAGAAAAAATGAGCTGGCTAAGGAGCGTCGTCTGAAACTGAAGCTAGACTACAGCGCGGATCAAGAAGGGCATGAACGAAGTGAAGCAAAGAGATCGTGAAATAGTGCAATGCAATCGAAATAGCCGGAAATTTTCAAAAATTGATTCGAAAATAAAAATATTTCCACAGAAAACAGCCATAAAAAACTTTATTTTGATTTTGCGGAAGAGTGGAAACTCATTTTTGCGAACTGAACCATTTAATTTTTTTTTTAAATCATCATCACAGTTTTTGCACAGTCTTCCTGGCAAGTCGACAACCAATGCACTCCCTTCAAGCGATAAGAACACTCTTGGAAAAGTTCAGAGGCGCAGCACAAGATCTTCACTATGATCTTTATTGATCGCACTATGCATAGTCACGGAGTATCAGAACAGTATGTGCAAATCATAATGGACATGTGCAAATATATGTAACGGCTGAAATTAGATGGCACAGCTGCAACTTCGGAAGCTTTTTTTTCTACTCAGAGTACACCAGGACCAGGGCAGTCATTACATTTCTTACATCAGAACTAATTCAAGAGCTCTTGCTGATTGTACTGTTTGTTGACGGCGTTGGCAAGCAACAAAGCTGCAAATCTCCAGCAAGTATTTGACAAGTTGAAGAATATCCTTGAACATCACGGGTGAAAAGTTAGTGGGTCGAAGACTGAGTACATGTTCCTACCATTTAGTGACCTATAAGTCCCATCGCCAGGGTGATGGATGATTAACGAAAGCGTCATGCCGAAAATGCACAAAAGTTCAAGTATCGAGACGATGAAGTGCTCAGGTCAACGACCACCCTACAACATAAGTGCGATCAATAAAATTAGTCAAACGCAACATGAAAATCGCTTTTTCACATTTTAAGCAATGGCTAGATTATATTTTTCGACATCATTTCCTCATTTTTAGATTACAAATTATTTCTTTGAACGGTTTTTCATTTGTTTCTTTCTTGCTCTTTCTTACTTTCTACTTTCTGACATAAATAGCTTTTACTCATTGTCCCAAATACTCGAAATGATACGTGAAAAATTTGAATTTGATCGTGAAACGTTTAAAAACGTTAGTGATAAAACTTATTTATATTTTTAGATATCAAACTGTTATTTTCTAGTGATCAAAATCTGATTTTCTTGTGATCACAAAGACTTAGGGGTCGCTTCTCAGTTTAATTACATGCCATTTTTAATGCAATCGTTGTACGTGGGCGGTTGGTCTCCGGGCATTTGTATGTTATTTCTTTTGGCAATCAATGGATCACTGTGAGTATCACCTAAATCTGGTGCAGACGGCTGATTGTCTCGTCCTGTTGTTCTTGAATCACGATGAATTTGATGTAATGGGACTGTGGCTGGTGAACTACCATTCAATGTCCCGTCTGGATGTTCGATGCCCAATACGGTGCATTCGGTTGGTTGACGACTATTAGGAATCGCAGGCCTGAGAAACCTTTCGCGATACTCTCGTACACCACGATTTCTCTTATGCACGAACCACCAATATATCAGTAAACCGACCAATATCACTACCAGAATAGTACCGGTAATATAGAGGCCAATTAGGTGATTGTGTTCGGATTGTTTCTTTCCATTTAATATCAAATCTTCCTTTTGTTGTCTGTCTAATTCCTTTTGCCGATTAGATTCTATTACTTCTTGATGGTGCGCTTCTAGAAACGCTTCTGATGCTTTCAATGTACACTCAAATTGCGTAAATTTTCCTTCTTGCATACACTGAGCAAGATCGAACATTTTTGTATGTGAAAAACCGGCGTTAATTTACTGAATATTTCAATAAGACTGACATCATATAACGCATTCCAATTAGAAATACACCCGAACATTTACAAAGTAGACAATAGTTGTTTACGGCTCTGTATTGTTATGATTAATAGCAGGCAATTTCGTTGGAGGCCGTGAGCAGAGGCGGCGACTTGCGAGAGTGCTCTATATCAATTTTTGAAAGCAATCACGAATTTGTCATTTTATGCGAAAAGATAAAATCCCGAGAAATTTTTCCGAAATCACTCATTTTCATCCCCGAACCATGTAAAATAACGTAGAGATATTATATGGATGTTGCAAATACCTATATCAAAACCGAAATTCACGAAAAGAAATCGCATCACACACACCACTAACAGACCAAGGTCATCCTCGCTTTTTTCAAAATAGTCTATGTTGCGCATTCGCTTCATGTGTGTATACACTCAGTGATGTTTTGCGTGAAATATGTTTTCCCTATCTAGAGAAAATGTTGTGCTATGAGACATTTTTAGCGAATTCAATTCCAGAACTCGCTTTCGGCTCGTGCTGAACGCCTCTCTTTCGTTTTAAAAAAAGAGCCTTTTGGCATGCTACAGCAGTGCATACCCATTTTTATCTGCCTAGCACAAGTAAACAACTTGGCCCTAAAGAGATAAATGTAAGATTGTAATTCTAGTCTGAGAATAGTAGATTATTCCGTGGACATCTATTGGAATAATTATCGGAATTGAGATGAAAATTGTTAAGTTGATTCATTTTTATAGATAGTAAAGCACATCAATCTCTGCACGGGCGGAATAGCGGAGGTCTATCACTTTGTCCAAAAACTTGAAATTTATCCGTCGTAAGTTCGAGTCTCACACTATTCCCCGTAGTTGTTTGTATTGAGGCTATCCGAACGGAACGATTTCCTTTGAGATCGTGGATCCAGTGAGCAATACAAGGACCTGCCTTTTTGGGTAGGTATTGCAAAGAAAAGATTTAATTTACGTTTATAGCAGATGTAAGTTCCATGAAACACTCTTGCAATTGGTTAAATTTTAAATTTGAGCGGTCTCCGATATTACAGTTTGAAACGGTACGTCGTCCGGTTCGTATACACTCTTCATATTATTATAGACAGTTTTCAGCGTTCTCAGTCATAATAAATGTTTTGTTTTGTTTACCACTTTTTAGGAGGTCTCTTGTTATTCATAAAACCCAGTGATTCAACCAGAAGTATCAGTAGTGTCATACAGTCTTAGTAGTTTGTCGGGAACTTCAGTATGTGACATGACAAGGTATACTTGATATTCTTACTTGTATTGTGCTGGGTCGTTTCACTTAAGATTTGCAATTCTCAGTTGATATATGGATACACCGAGGCACTTATTCTAGTGGAAAGACCATGGATACGAATTCGGATATCTTCGGAATGGATGACAATGAGCAACAGTCAACTTTTTTCTCAATAGTTCCAGTCGAAGAACAATCAACGGATCATTTCGTAGTAAATGAGAGCCGACCAACAATAGACCGACAACTTCCGTTTCTAAAAGATTTTGTCAAAGAAGAATGGACAGAAAGATCGAGAGCGGAAAATCAACCAGTGGAAGGAAATATTCCTTTTCCAAATGTATTCGTAAAAGAGGAACCCATCGAAGCGATTGAATCAGAGGAACAAGATGCGACCACAGAGGAACTTAAGGTGGGTGAAAATGTCCGGTTGGAACGAACCGCATTTTTTCCAGAAATTGTAGTCAAAGAAGAATTGGTTATGGACGATGAATATGATTGGACTGGAAACGAGATGTGGAATAGCTTTTCAGTAGACAAGAAGAATACGCTGCGTACAGAGCCGGTTGAATGTAAGGCTGAGAGAGAAGAAAAATTGGTTGAACATACTGAAGCCAGACTGCAAAAAGGATCTACGCTGAAGAAAAATTGCATTCTGAACGAAACGCCTGAACAAGCGACAGCAAGAAAACGAAGAAAGAATGAGCTACAGAAGAAACGTCTGTTGAACGAAACACCTGAACAAGCGGAAGCCAGAAAACGAAGGAAACGTGAAAAGGATAAGAAGATCCTGTTGAATGAAACACCTGAACAAGCAAAAGAAAGAAAACGAAAAAAAAGTGAGCAAGCTCGGAAGCGTCGTCTGAAGGAAACACCTGAACAAACTGAAGCTAGATTGCAAAGCGACATCACATCTAAAAGAAAGTGCCTTTTGAAGGAAACGCCTGAAGAATCGGAAGCCAGAAAACGAAAAAGAAATGAGCAAGTTAGGAAGCGCCGTATGAACGAAACACCCGAGCAAGCAGAAGCAAGAAAACGAAAAGCTTGTGAGCTAGCTAAGAAGCGCCGCCTGAATGAAACACCTGAACAAACTGAAGCTAGAGCACAAAGAGCAATTGAACTTCAGAAGAAGCGCCTTCTGAACGAAACATCTGAACAAGCCGAAGCCAGGACGCAAAGGCATCGTGAGGCGATAAAGAAGTGCAATTCGAATGAAACACCTCAACAAAGGTCAGCCAGACTAAAGCGGATCAGGGAGCGTCGTCTGAACGAAACGCCTGAACAAAGTGAAGCCAGAAAACAAAAGGATCGTAAAAGACGGCAATGCCATCGAAATCGTGTGGAAATGAAAGAAATTGAAAATTGAATGAAAGTCTCTAATAAATAAGTAATTTATGCAGAAAACTATTCATTGTCTTCTCACTGACATGTTGGTATTCATTGATTGCATCCACTCAACTCCTGTGTAACGTTTTGAAGATAGCGCAGGTAAAAACTCAAGTAACGGTTAAAACCAGTCTTTGCTATTTTTTAGAAAACAAAATCAAAATCTCTATTTCCACAGCTGAATTTTATTTTATTCTCGCCTCCACTTCATGTGTTGATTGTAAATTTATTTTTGTCACTAAACAGTTCAACCAAAAGAAAACTTTATGCCGGTCATCACTGCTATTCTATTCAATCTTCTTCACAATAATATGCAGACCATCTTCAATTGGTAACAACACGGTTTGCATACGGGGATCGGTTGATGCCATTTTATTCAGTTTGTCAATGGCTGTTCCACACTCGTCTTTGTCGCTTTTCAGTACGCTTTCACCGAAAAATGCCTACGAAAGTAAAGGGAAAATTTGGTTGGAAAAGAAACAGATGATTTTGTCACAGAATTGGATAAAACGTTTCTCAATTACAAATAAAACTTTCGTTGCCTGTGTTTTGAGAAAAAGGTTGTATGAAACTCGATGGTAAATGATTTTTGTAGGCGCATGATGTCTATATGTCTATATTAATGGTCACATTCGGCCAACGGCCTCAAGTGACCTAGTGCCTGACTGAGTTAAATGGATTACTATTATTACACTAATTGCCTTGTCAGCCTCGGCTTCGCCTCGAGTTCACAAGATACATCTAGCTTCCTACGATTTTCGTTGCATAAAACTAC
>JANTFA010206074.1:5578-17194 GCA_026413405.1 Phytosciara flavipes
ACGTGCACCCTCCAAGCGGTGTTTCCACCTATTGCATTTTAACACACACCACACTAGGCAACGTTCATATATAGCGTTGAAAATCATATTTGCAAACACCAACGATCTAAGAATACCTAGATTTGCAATGTCAAACAGCAACTTGAAAAAACATCTTGTGTGATACACAACGACGCCGTCGTCCTAAAGTAGGCGCTAAATTCAAACTAACTCTCTTTGTTTCGTACGTCGTTTCAAGTTTCATATTACACAATTTTCAAAACATCACACGACAATCGTTCCAATTTTGTGTAGTGGTGTGCGTGATATATGTTAGCGCTGAAATGTTGTTCGACTTTGCATCTGGCAAAAACAGAGAGATCATTCGTTCTTCAGCTGTAAAGTGAAGATTTAAATAGTCTGACCAGGACAAATTCTGTAACTTTGCCGCTGATGGAATACAATATGAATCATTTTTTTGAAATCCGAAAGGTCGAAATCGGACCTGTCTGCTTAGTCTTATTTATACATCCCTAGATAGGTTTTGGTCCCAAGTCTCCAAAACAGGTATTATATCGGTCCGACCTAACTTGTGTGGTCAGTGACATACGCTCAAAGTACGAAAAATGATGATTTTTGAACCCTGAGTCACTACCGCAGGAAGAGTAGGACATGGTTCCATTGGACAGCTTGGGTTAAGGACTCGCGGTGCCGAAACTAGAATCAAATAATTTGATTAAGTATGTCAGGATATGCAGCATCCGGAAAAATATTGAAAGTCGATGTAGCCTCGGTGAAAATTGGCTAGATCTGGGAACGTTACAGATGAGTCTAAAATGATAAGTTTAGTGTCTTTCGTAACGTAGAAAGACTCAGAATCGTTTCCGAATTAATGAAGTACGTAGTAGAATACAATGTAGTTTTGGTCGACTTCATGGAAACGTCATGGAAAAAGAACCGAAAATGTTTCACCATGTAATGGATCATTTTTGCAGGGAGCATATTGCTATGTAATGTTCAAATTTCGCATGCGACAAGCGGGATATTTAACATTGGTAACTTGCATGGAATAAAGATAATTGGATTTGCCGAAAAAAAATATCTTCCCCCACTTGTAGGAACAAGCTCATGCAAACATAGCTATACTTTCTTGTCATTGTTTGTGTGTGGGCTTTATTGCGTGATGTGTGTTGGTATATAATTAAAAGCCGGTATATTTGCTCACGCCAATTTGTCAAATAAAAGTTTCGATTATTGTCCATTTACACACGCATGACCTCGACATTTTTGTCCATTGACTCATGAAATATTTATTTCTTCTTTCTTTACCGAAAGTGAACGATTCTTAAATAGAATGGGTCTCTTCCAAGGTCGTTGAAAATGTCAATCGTCATCCAAAGCTAACACAACATCACTTTGAAGTTTTGACAAAGTGAATTAATGTTCTAGTTGCGGCTGTGTTTGCTTCTATGGGATGACAGTCGGTTGTTTTCGGTTTGTCGAAAATTGTTTTTACCGTACGATGGAACAGACCTATACCTGTCGTGTTAAGCCAAAACGCCGTATCGACATTAGCAAAGTTTCAAACAAGGGAAATTTTCAATAATTTGAAATCTCGTTCGAGGCATTTGCCCGTGGAAGTCGAGTCGGCGCGCCTGATTCTAAACAACGTCATTGATATTAATTGGAGTGCTTGACTTTGATATCGTCGACCAATATCAGCATAATGTTTGTATCGACTAGAAAAAGCGAAGTCATGTGAGGTAATCTCTAACGTGGCTTTTTGTTCAGATTAGATAAGTAGTATTGTTGGAAATTAGCTTCAGATAACCAATATACTTGACAATATTCGTCATTTGATTATTTCCCATCAGGTACGACAGTGGGTAAAATGTTATTTCTACAAGCAGTTTATAGAATTTGATTTTTACCTTTTTGCAAAGTCTAGGTATTATTATTCAACGTCTCATCATGCCATATGAAACTTGGACACCGGAACTTGTATTTTCCGCACACAATTCAGAAGTTGAACTGCTAGAAGCAAAGTTACGAACAGCTAAAATTGTGACCGCCTTTGCTAGTGTCCCAACATGGGTGCTTGGAAATGCAGGTTTGTTTCATTGCTTTTCAAACAAAATTGTCGATATCCGAATACACTGATTTTATCGCTGATCAAAAGGCGTGCCAATCATATTTGGGGAGAGCATTGCCTGGCTCATTCGGTTCAGTGCTGACGTAGAAGGCTGTAAAGTGAGATGCTAAAATCATGTTTTGTTCACTCAGGCCAAATATTTTCAGAAAATTTTCGTTTTAGGACCGTTTGATTGAAGCCAAAATAGAGAAAGCAACCGTAAGTTTTGCTGTGTCCCTTTACCAAGCTAAAATTAGATCAGTCCAAGGACGACTGGATCGACTGTTGAACGATATATCGCGAAGGGAGAGAGAGCTGGAAATTGTTCCTGCTTTTATGGCTTGCCAAGAAATAATGGTAAATCACCCCACCCGCATTATGAATGAAAGCTAACAAAAATCGAAAAATATAATTTGTCTCGATAGACATTATTTCAAGACACGACCTACCCCTTTTGGATTAAGCCCGATATTTCATCACCACTTTTGGTATCATTTGCTGCAGTTTATGTGGCCGTGTGTCAAATGACTGTCGAATTATTTGATAGCTATGGAACGGACGTTGCTAAAGAAATGGTAATGCTGGGAAACACTGTAGACGACTACAGAAAGCGGTTCCTTTGCTTCAGGCTGTACAAACCCAAATACCCGATCTATTCTCGAAAGAACATAATTGACAAGTACGACGAGAAACTTAGGACCACCGACAGATCGAAGGTAAAGGCAGAGTTTGATTGTTACTGCTTGCATAGGCGAAGTTACAGTGCATCGCTTATCGAAAGCTATGGGAGTTTTTTCGATTCGGTGAAGGCAGCAATAGTAGACTCGGGACTACTTCCACGTGACGAAATGTCGGACGAAACACCAAGAAATGAATGGTGTTCCGAGCACAAGCGATGTTATTTGAATTTGGAAAGTCGAACAGAGTGTTTTTGCAAAAATTGGAATTCGTTCGAAGGAGCTTTATCGATTAAAGGAAAAGAAGTTGAAAAAGCAGTTGCAGACGACCGATGTCTCTCAACTATTTCCTCAAAGGACACTTACGCACGTCATTATCAATACGTCTGTAACACGTGCGAAATTTCAAATTCGGAATGTATTTGCCGAAGTTGCATGCTGACGTGCCACAAAGGACACGATGTTGAGTTTATACGGTACGGTTGGTAGGTAAAAAAGTACAAATTGAGTCCATTCCCAAAACTTTACCGTTGGTACGCATTCTTTATAGGTTTTTCTGCTCTTGTGCTGATACATCTGGAGATACAGAGTGTCAATTGAATAAACACGAAGAGCAAGAAGAACATGCATCCGATGGTGAATAAATTTTTAATTTTTTCTCAGAAGCCCGAACTTGACGGTAATGCTCGTGTCTTGATTTCAGAATACGTTTGGCCATATGTTGTTTGTGAAGAATGCGAAAAAGAAATTGTCGGAGAGAGATACAAATGTAGAAGCTGCAGCGACTTTGATTTATGCAAATCTTGCATCGCTGATCAGGTTCACCATACGCATGACGATTTCGTCCGAATGATCAAGACGAATACATCGAAGGGTGTCGAAAGATCAGGTGTACACCGATTTGTCACTTGTGATGGGTGTGAGGAAAGTCCGTTATGTGGACGCCGGCACAGATGTACTCAATGTGAGAACTATAATTTATGCACATCGTGCCATGACAATCACGTTCACGACCATGACACATTCGAAGAAATTTCCAAATCAAAATCGATTGTAAACATTAAAAGGATTGGCTGGGGTGGACTTATAGATGCATTGAAAAGTACACAGCAATTCCAATCCGAGGCAGATAATATAACTAGCGAGCATAGTGAGGATATGGAGAAAGTCTGCCTTCTGTTGGATGAAAGCCCGGTAGACTTTTTGTTAATTTTTTTAAAGTTAAATTTTAATTTCTCACAACTTCGGTTTTGATCAGGAGGTGCCCTTTTCGAGAACACTTACATGTCAGGAGAGTACAATTTCCTTTGATATAAATATGACTGGACGCATTCCGCAACATCCCGACAGGTACGTTGTTCAGTATTCAAAGTCCTCAATTGGAAATGAAAACTTGTATTTTCGCAACCAAGTTTTGAAGTGAATCTGTGGCTGGAAGATAAATTAGTACTTCGCTTCAATCCACTTTGTGCTTCAGAAAAAATTGTGGTTAGCGCGGATGATACAGCTGCTGAAGAGCATGCACTTTTCTCCACACTAGTTCCAGATGCAGATTTTCGATTGAAAATTCGATTTGAAGACAGCGGTTTCCAGGTTTCTGTGATTTTTCTGTTTAGTTTGACTGTAGTTTAATTGCAACAACGCATCGCTTACCTTTTCAGATAACAATGAATGACGAAACGCCCATCATCTTCGCGAATCGTATTGTCGATGACGAATTAACGTTCAAGGTAGAAATTTCTGGCGATGTGATTCTTAACTCAGTTGCATTCGATGTATATAATTCTACGTAAGGCTTGCTCGTTATTTCTTGTTGGTTCTTAGTGGGTAATTGGGATATTTTGAAAATAAACGAGGATTGCAATGATTTAATGTTCGACGATTTTTTCGTCGCACTGCAGTTTTTTTTCGTTCATCATCAATAGGTCGAACCATAGGGATGAATATGATCCATGTGTGTTTATAGCGAAACTATTCGATCCAACACTACTACAACCAAGCATCTGAATTATTTTGTCTAATTTCATCATGGATTTCCATTGCTGCCTATTTGTGCGGGGCATCTGAATGAAGTTGTTTAGATTTATTTGCCAAATATGAAGTACAATGAGCACATCAAGAGAATGTTGTTCAAGGCATTCTCTGGGCTACATGGACTCCATCCTATTATGAGGGTTTTTTACGACTGCAAAACCGTGATACTGTCAAGCTAATCAACACGTACATGTGCACATTAAGACTGAACACAAAAAAATTCAAAATTTCCCTACTCAACATCCATGCTCCGACTGAAACGAAAGACGATGAGATTAAAAACGCTTTCTACACCGCGGTGGAACAGGTTCTCTACTCATTACCTTCTACCGACGTTAAAATGATTCTCGGGGATTTTAATGCACAAGTAGGAAAAGAGGACTGCTTCAGGAGTGTTGCAGGAACACATAGCATACACGACTTAAGTAACGATAATGGATGCAGAGTCACTAGTTTTGCAATGTCAAACGGGTTTGTGATAAAAAGCACGCAATTCCAGCGAAAGGATATATACAAAATAACCTGGAGCTCGAATGACGGAAGAACACGACCTCAAATCGATCATGTACTCATCGATAGCCAATTCAGTTCAAACATCATTATAGGGGAAACCCTGCACGAGTCCGTCCAACCCTGCACGAGTCCGACCATGCGCTTGTCAAAATAACGATGGGCTCGACCGAAGTTTAATAGTGCGCAGTTTAGGTGGGAGTAGACCAAAAGCGTGCACACTCTTTTTACTTGATAATCCAATACGATTTTTCCTGAGATTCTAGTGGTATTGAACACTTGAATCTGATTTCTATTTGTTACACTTCAAAAAAAAACATTCTCCAAAGCATTGCAGTGTCAGACAATGGTACTTCCAGTCATCTCGTAATCAAACTTTTGTTTTTTTGACAGAAGCTAGCCGTCAACTTAGGCTGTAGCTTGAAAGATTTTCCATCAAAACCCCTGAAGATCATTTATAAAATTTCTTCATGAAAATTGTAAAAATCCTCAAGCGGAGTATCACCATTTCCTAGATACTCAGACTCTCATACACTTAAAAAAGCACCGAACAGGAACACTGGAGTACACAACACACTCTCAAAGAATCAGGAAATTTCTGTTCTTCTCTCACTTGAGTAATTATGACATCTCTTTATAACGACAACGAGCCGGACTATGTCATAGCCGCAAAGTTTCAAAATCCTGCAAGGCGGACAGCGATTGACTTTTTCTTCAAAGTTCAAAAAATCAAAAAGAGAAGTCTCACGTCTCAAAAGGCAATAGGTTTGAGACCATGAGACCATGAGACTTCTCCTTTCGAACTTTTGAGACTTTTATGTTGTATGTTGTTAGTAGATAAAATCAGTCATGTCATCAGACAGTCACGGTTTGAAATATTGCCATACTTGAAAGAAAAAAACTCTTCAAATCACCAAGAATCTCTTCATAAAATACCACTTATTGTGTCTGGTGTGGCAAAAAGAGATGACCTCCCTTATGGATTTTCCATTATTCCTCTTCCAATATATATCTAGAGACTAAAAATATGACATGGCTGTGAACCAAATGGTATAAACTTAATTAGAACATTACACCAAAGAAAAACCACTATATCGCGTGTTAAACATCAGCCGTGTTCCGTTTTGTTGGAAAAGAAAATATTTTCCATGAATATTTTTCTGACCTTCAATTTTCAGCTTTCAATTTCTTTGCTTCGTTCGTAAGGTGGTTGGTTGGTTATGTTTTTTTGTCGAGAGATTTTGATAATACAATAGAAAGTCAAAGTAACGCATGTTCTTTTATATAATATTTGATACACAAGCGAAGACGACGACGAGGACGAGGGGGAAGAGAGAAGAAATAATATGAAAAAATAATAAAACCTAAAAGAGGAACATTAATGGATTTTGTGACAGAACAAATGTTTATTTAAGAAGAAAACGAATATTATTTCCATTGTTGACTTCGTCAAAATATATTTCTTATAATCTGATTTTCACCACTTTTTCGATCCATTGAAGCATGTTCCAACAAAATACAAATCGAAACGAATATGGACTTGAAAACTGATATTATTCAGTTTTAAGTATCCACCAGAACACAAAGTGCCACACTGATGGACATTAAATGAGTCAGGGTTTCGAACTGTAATTCATTCCATAAAAATCGTCATTTAAAATGCTCTTTTCAATTCAACATAAGGACTGGGTCACTACATTTAATGATACATGCAACGATGTTATTTGCTTAACAATTATTGATAGTTAGGTTTCCATATAATTTTCCATGAAATGACCCGTCTTTAAAGAACCGTTTCGTTATAAAGTCGATTATTATTTTTGTGGCATCGTTTGTTGGTTGCTTATGAATTAATTATTTGAATGAAGGTACTGACATTCGGTAAACATAAACATCATGTTACAATGCTGTCCACTACTTCATTCCCCTTTCGTATCAGGACATTATGTAAACCGTACCGTAATCGATAAATGACCGATGACCGTTTAAAACGAACGGAACAGCAATTTGAGTGAAGTAACATTCGAAATATTTATTTCTCTTCAAAATTCTGCTTCTAATAGAAACTTTAAACGTTATGTAAGTTGCGTGCTGAGAGAGATTGACAGAAAAAAAAACATTTTTATCCGGTTTTTATCCGGCGTGAGTTCCTATTTTCTCCACTCAAACTATGTTCTTGTTGGAATTTCGTACTTTCACCCCTCGGTACACAAATAACTACCCGTTGTACTTCTCTAATTTTAATGACGAACGCAATTATTCTATTTATCAAACTCTCACACACCTGGAATTGACAACAATGTCAATAAAACCAACCAAATCGAACACTTAGATTATCTTACAGCCACTTCGAAATACTTAGCAATAATCATGCGACTTTCGGTTTTCTTAGTCCCACACATTCCACACGTTCCATTTGGTAGTATGATTCACTTCATATTCGGATTAACTGCTCACACGTGCAAGGCTGTATACTGTTGTGGAGGTCACTCCGATCGCCATTTTATTAGTTACGCGGGAAGACACCACCTTTGATGATTTTACTTACAAAATAAATTCACCACATTATCACGGCGACGACAGAAAGATGTTAATATGACGACTGGGACGTCGCTTCGAACGACGTCCCAGCCGCCATAATTATCAACTCTCTGGGCGACGATAATCATCACAGTAGGTGAATTTTTGAATGAAATCAGCTGTGGGTAGTAGCTCGCGTATTTGTATCGATGTGAGCTCCACTACAGTATATAGCCTTGCAGACGTGCACGCATGTTATAAGATGGGAAATTATTGAAATTCAACAAATAAATACTGCAACCTGAGGCATTTCTTGCTGACTATTTTGAGGTGAGTGTATGATTACAAATCGTTAATCAACACTAAAGAAGTAAGAGATTCCGAATTGTTAAGCAGCACTGCTAAATTATGAGAGGCGAGCTGAGTAGTAACCGATACAAAATCCAGCTGAAGAAGACATTTTATTTTTCTTGTCAGTTGAGCCATTCTTATCCGTTTGCATTGAGTATAGTTTTGAGTGAGACTCAGCTTTTTGTGTGCCGTAGCTACGAGTAGTTTTAATTTGGTGGAGCGACTATTCACGTACGGCTATCATATGTTATCGACTTCAACGACAAAACTAAATGACAAGCTCTCCATAATTCGGTTTTTTATATAGGAAAGTGCACGTCAAAACAATTGAAGTACAGGATTCGAAATCAACCGATTGAAAATATTTTGTTCGAAAGAAGTAATAGACCCGAAAATAACACTGACAATATATGACGGCCGTCTGTGACAGGTTAATTTTATCAATTGTTTGCCGCACCGTAGGTGAGAGAGGCTACTGGTGGCCGTCGATATTTTTGCAGACGCTGGCTGAAAATGGAATCGCCGTCTTCTAGAAATTCAAAAGTCCCCCATTTAAATCTTCTGGTCGTTGAGACCAGAATCCATTCCCAATAGGTATGAAAATCAGAATAAGTAAAAGATTCCATCGTTTATAAAAGGTCAAAACCTTAATTTTGATACATGACTTTACTATTAAGACGTACTCAGATAATAGTTTACCTGCTTTAACATAATGCCAACCCAATTCATTTTCAATTCCAAAGTATCACCACCGTAAAACAAAATTGATTTCAAACTTACAGAACACGCCAATACGTGCAGCCATATTTTTTTAAACGAAATTGTATTTTTCAATTGCTTTTCATATTGTTAGACTGTTCAAGGACTGGATCAAAAATTTTAATATGTTTTTCCGTGTCAAAATATAAACATATTTGACAGCCCGAAAATTTCGATAGAAAATGTGCTAAAAATTTAAACAGAATTTATTGAAAGGTTTTTCGTTAAACTTTTTTTTGTTGAACTCGTTGCTGATGTGTGGTTCCGTGTGTGTGTGTGTGTGTGCCTTAGAACTGTGTCATTTTCATGACTTCATATTGATATGATGAAAGGTTGTGTTGATGTTTGATATTCCTTTCGTTCCGTCATCGTTAGCAAGGAAAAATATACCAAAAATCTTTTATTCGTTGCACGATGCAATCTTGTATTGATATGAGTCTTTCACATGAGTATATTATCACGTCGCATCGCATTGAGTTCAAAGGATTCTTAGGACACCGATTGGCAGTAGCAAAACCTTGCACAGAAGTTCGTTATGTAAAAAGAGTGGAATATAACAGGTGACGCGTTTCTTCTTAATTAGAGTATTTTGTTTGAAGTCATGGAGCGAATCGCATCAGGTAAGGCTTGTATTTACGGTCAAGTAGAGCTTCTACAAAAATCTTTCACATCCAATATAATAGAGGCAGGTTGGCGGGTGTTGTGTGTGTTATAATGCAAAAGGTAAAAGCACCGCTAGAGGCTCTTTGAAATTCAGTTTCCTTTTATGTGAACACACTTAGAAATATGCGTTACCTCAATGTATTGCCGAGGAAGACCGATTAACCAGAAGATGTAGTGGAAATGCTTAGTGATTTCTTTGAAGGACTGCAATCATATGTGACCATGTTTATGGAGATGAGATTGAAAATGCATAAGAAGTGGATTTGACACTGACAGACATTGAGAATGCTACTCTCAATCTGGATGGCCAAAGTATTGCTGGTTCCGATGATATCAAATCGATTTTTGTGAAAAAGTGTGTGAATAGATTAGTGTGGCCGCTATAGATCCTGCATCAAAAGCAAATGGAACTGGGAAAGATTTCGTCAAAACTCAAAATCTCGAGAGTGGTGCCTGTTTTTATAAAGAAAGTGGAGAAATAAAAAAGGATGTGATAAACTGTCGGATCACGGCAATCAGTTCAGCTCAGTGTTGAAGATCTACGACAGTGCCATTTAGCCCAAGCTTTCAATCTTTTAGATGAAATTGATCCACGCATAACCAACGCTCAGCATGGTTTTAGACCCAAACATTCAGTCGAAACAAAACTGCTTAACTTGTCGATAGCAGCACGCGAAGAGCTTACCAAGAAGCATCAACTCGACAACAACTGCAATTGTGACTTCGAAAATGCCTTCGACAAGGTTTGGCCTTGCAGATTTCATTCATTAAAGTAAAATGGTTTCGTATTGGAAAGGAAACAGCGAGACGGTTATTCGAATTTGTTCACATGACAGACGATTTTTTGTTAGAATTGGTCAATTCATGTCCAGAGTTTATACAGCAACGTCAGGTGTCCCAACAGGCAGTTTTCTTGGTCCAACGTTGTTTTTGGTATTCATCAACGCGCTGCCGGGCTGCCGCTTCTATTCGCTGACAACATAAAATTACTCATGGAAATCGTTTCACCTACAGATTCGAGACACCTTCAAGCCGACATAGGCAATGTGATAGGATGGAGTGAATCGGACAGACTTTCATTGCACATATTGAAGAGTCAAAACGTACTTAACTCAGCATGCTACACTGAACGTATTTACATGAACACACTCAGCAATCTTAACGTATTGAACCTTGAATTTGCCAATGCATATGTGGCAACGTATGGAAGATGAAAATCAAAACCCCCCTGAATACGGTGGCGATCCATTGTCAAATGAGTAGAACGAAAACAACTTCCTCAATCTATTACTGCTTAAACGTTTTATGGATTGAAACTTATCCCTATTTTCCGGCGACGTTAATTTCGTTTGGAATGGGAAGTTTGACTAATTTTAAGCATATAACGTCTAAATGAGCATAATAAAGCCCAAACATCGCCGTCTCGTTCACAATATTCTCACAAATGAAATGTGTGAAACTCCGTCGATACCGGCTCTTGAGAAAATGTAATTGAAATAACAATTATAAAATGTTTTACATTGTGTAATTTTACGGAGAGAATATGAAAATAAAGTTTAGGAAACCAGTTTTCTAATCACGATTTAAACAATTTAATGTTATAGCTTCAACGGTGAGTTTTCGGAAAATTTTCCACATTTTATGATAACAATAACATTATAAGGTGAATCCCTAAAGCCAAATAACAACGAAATTCAATTACGAAACAATATCATTCAAAATGTTTTCTTAAAGTTTCGGGGAAAACTATCAAACAATGTTTTAAATACAGCCAGCTCATAAATGCCACCGTAATGTTCAGGTACGGCATGGATCTGTAGTGTGTAACTCCCATCTCGACCGGAATATGCCCCCTCTTTGAAATATTAAGACAATATAATTTCATTTACACGGAACACCCTTATTCTCGACAAGCATTAATTGCCTCAACTTTGATGGATACCTATACCCAAATTACAGTTGATTTTACAAATGGAAAACCCTTCACTTTTC
>JANTFA010206185.1:0-14787 GCA_026413405.1 Phytosciara flavipes
TCCGCCCTGCCATTTGTAGAAGGCTTCCGTGCTGTAGCCCCGGGTGCAAATAGTGTAATAAGCACTATTTGCACCCGAGTGCAAATATCACTTACCACTCTTTTAAGGTGTCAGCAACAAGTTTTATGTCGATTGAGGCCTTTACATTTTTTTTACTCGGGATATGAATAGAATCTTAATCGAACCTTCATCACATTTATTTTCATAGAGTGATTCTTGTAGCGAACATGCTGTGAACATGTTTTACTCGCTGCACCTCTCGGAAATGATTCATTACCTGATGACATTTGCGGTAAATTTCATTTCCCAGAGGCTTCGCGTGTAAAATATCATACCTACTGGTTTGGAGATTTTTATTTTGACTTGAGTGATTGCATCACTCGACTTCGGCTTCTCTTAAAACCTTCATCTGTCACCATGGCTCACGGCGTTAAGTCTAGGTACTTTCAGCCTATACAAAAAATGTGCCTCACATAAAAATCTTTATGATGCGAATCTTGGAAGAACGTTTGCACGTTCATCGTAAGTACCGACAATTTGTCTAAAATCAAGTGATGAAATGACAATTACTTTATGTCGGGTGGTGTAGAGAGCTAGCTCGTTGGATTCACATTCGGGGGCTCGAATGCACCGTCAGGCATGTAGGTATAAAGCAATAAAGTAAAGAAAATTTTACACGCTTCATATCTTGAATAGACAAACAACAAAACGGAGGCAGCGTAACAAGCAGAGGGAATGCCAAATAATGGCAATGCATAGTTTTTATCACTAGACTTGCAAAGATACCTGCAAGAAACTCATAAGTGTGTTTTCGAGACATAAGCTTCGGTAAATATCTCTTCGACAAGTGTAGAATTTGCATTTCTGAGCCGAAGGCGAGGTATGCAACTAAACTTGTCGAAAAACAGTTACCAAAGCAAGTTGCTTTTGTCATAAAATTATTTCCGAAATAATTAATTACGCAACAGCATCCAATGTAGGCTGGCGACAGTTGAATATCAAATAACAAATTTATGAGAAATGCACCGAAAAGGTTCCATCATGTAATGGACCATTTTTGCACGGGTATATTGGTATGTAATGTTCAGTTTTCGCATGGGCAGTAAAATTATTTTTTTAAATTTCGGCAAGGTATGCCAAATTCTCCGTCACCACTTAATTGTCTCCCCTCGCTCCGTAAGGATAATTTGGACTAGTGCCGAAAAAATCAACATTTCGACACTTGGTACACAAGATACTATTCTGTTTCGGAACAGTTACGTCAATAAAACGTTGTTTTTTCATCGATCGAACCGACTATAAGCCATCAAAAAGTCATCGAAATGAAAGTATCTAGGTGATTCGAATTTGCCTTGGGTTTTTACAGTGGGTACTGCTGTTGATAACAGATGCACATAAATCGACCTAGATCCAAACGTTCATTCTATTAAGGTTTCTCTAGAATTGAGGAAAATAAACTAAATTTCCACTCACATCATCTAGTGAGTAGGGGAAACACCAGCCGTGCGGCTACATTTCAACGAAGGAAAAAGTGAACAAACTAAAATTTTTTCCAAAATCTTCATTTTCCGCTGACTCAAAACTATAAATTATGCCGTCGTCGTGTTTGCGTATCTTCATTAAAATAATTAAAAACAACACAAACAACAAACCAAATGTAAATCAGATCGCCACGCATCTAATGCAATCTAAATATGTGTCTATCACCAAAAAAAACATAAGTGGGACCCGTACGAGTAGTGGGCGACATATACTAGCTAGTTCATACATATTAGGCAAACATCTTAAAACTTCACTGCCACACTGCATCTTTAAATCATTCCATTTAAACTCGTTCATCGTTAAAATTGCTTACAGAAATTTCGAAAGTCCCGTACGAAGTATAATTTGAAAATAGAAGTTTGGGATGAACTAACCAAAATCATGTAAAATCTACTCGAAATATAGGCAAAAAACCTTTCAGACAAAAAATTTACGAAAATCGAATAAGATTCACTGAAAATATTGACAGAAAACAGTAAAATTCAAAATTGCGGCTGACGGCCATTTTGTTAGGTCACAGGAAACAGTAGCACTGCTTCACATTTAGAACAAAAAAATCATGAAAATGGAATGAAATTTACTCGAGTTATTGACAGCAAAACTCTGCCTTCGCTGTACGGCTCCACTTAGACTATATACTCTAACTTCCGAGCCAGCGATCCGATTTCAACCAACGATTTTTCCTGGATTGGTGGAGTCAATTCCTTTCATTTGCACGATCTATCAACACTAATTCGACCATATCTCTGGATCGGCTCGAACGATTTTGCTCATATTCGAACTTAAACTAGCATTTGTGAATACAAATCGAAGAAAAAAGCCCCATCAAAAGTGGTTCCGTTTTGCTAAAGTCGTTCTTTTCACGTAATGCTCGGAACAGGTCCAATTCAGGTCACACATCACCAACTCCTCCTTCTGGTAGAATACTCAGGTGGAGATCGGTAAATGGTATCATTTAAAGAGGAAGGTTGCTGATTTCGATTACACAATACTGGTACAACAGTAGGGAATGTCTACGAGGTTGAATCTCTAAACAGGTCATCTTCAGGCTCAAACCTGAACTCAATTCAGGTCTGAACCTGAAGCTGACTTGTTTCGTGATTTCACGGAAAATACGTTTTCTACTGCTGTACCAACATGTGTAATCGAAAGCGGCAACCTTTCTCTTTAAATCATACCACTTTCCAATCTCCACCTGAGTATTCTACCAGAAGGGCGAGTTGGTGATGTGTGACCTGAATTGGACCTGTTCCGAGCATTACTTCACGGACAGACATTTTCATTGCTGATTTGGCATCTATGGGTGACCACAGATGGTTCGCCCTTACCCAGAAAATCGAATTCGATATGTTACAAAGGTAATAGTGAAACGATAAGACCCTCGTACTTCATACGGGTCTCAAAAATATTCAGCTTAGCATTGCAACACTCACACACAGCATAACTCTACACAACACACAATCTAATTCTGTTCTTAATTTTCTAATTTTCCTCTCTTTTTATTAGAAGACCTCATTTCGGTTCCACTCTACTTTAGCTTGTCTAAATTTTATTTATTTATTTTGAATTCGTATGTTGCCACAACCAACGTTGTGTTTTTCAGTGTTGTTTTTGTTTTGGTTTCTTCTATCTCAAAAAATGTTAGATTTTGTTCTTCTTTCCCTCGCCAATATCG
This sequence comes from Phytosciara flavipes, assembly GCA_026413405.1. Taxonomy (NCBI): domain Eukaryota; kingdom Metazoa; phylum Arthropoda; class Insecta; order Diptera; family Sciaridae; genus Phytosciara; species Phytosciara flavipes. The sequence goes on from JANTFA010206185.1 coordinate 3,218, forward strand.
TGTGTGAGCAAGTATTTATTCTGTGTGTTATCAATGTGAGTTTCCATTTTTTATTGAAGTTAATACTTCAAATTGTTCACAATACATCACACATGGGATTTTCATAATAATATTTATTCGACACGTTGAATGTGTTGGGTTTGGGACACACACATCTACATGAACCCACTCACACACAAGACGAGCTGAATGTTGCATTACACATATGTAGATGATGATACCAAAAAGGAAATGAGAACAAACTCTCAATCTCATTAAGCCTGCGCAAGTTTTATATTATGTGTCATACGTAACGTCATTCGGATTTTATGTGTGCGGTTTATACGCTACGGAAAACTCTCACTTGTTGTATATAGCGTGAAATCTACAATGCGAAGAAGAAGAATGTACTGCCGTTCAAAATATTAACTTGTAACGGTAGGAAATATCACTTTTGATTGAAACGACGGGAAAAACCTTTCTTTTGATTGGAAGAAGAAGAAGAGGAAGACTTTTTATTAGAAATGATTTAGTGGATACTTAATGGTGGTAAAAGTATGGCTTAATGATGAATGAGGAGCTCATTTTATTTGCTGATATGTCTGGGGACTGTAATTCTGATTGAATCCCATCTATCACTTTCATCATAACATTTTGTCTCCTCCACAAAATGTGTCACCACAATTACGTTGGTTCAATTAAGGAACGTTGAACCATCAGCAAATTATAGGAAGACGAAACATAATTAACATTCAAAATAACATGAGAAGAAAGTTCATATGACGGAAAATTTTCGAAGTACTTGCGCGAACTATAGAGAGTTCAATTGGATGGTGTGGAAAGACGGAGACGACGCGCCATAGTTTTTCCTTCTCCGTTGTTATGTGCTCCACATAATATTTATTTTCGATTGTTTCCAAGCAACGCTCTAACAACATTTCATGCGCAATGGTCGGGGGCTTTCCACTGACTTGCGATTTGAAAAACTCACCGTTCGACTCTATGAATGAAATTTGTAATTTTTCGTTCGTTGTGTATCATTGAACTTTACACCTTTTTTTTCTGGATCTAAGTTTTTTTTTCACGAAATCTGCATTCACTCAAGACAATATAGAATGACAATATTCCATATGACGTTCCCCATTAGGCTTTTGAGATCTTTATCAACGTAAAGACTTTGAAGTTCTGAACATTTTCATTCGAAAGTTTTCTGATGGAAAAATTGTGGTGGCCTATTTTCCAGCCACTATACGGGGTGAAATGGATCAATCCTACAATCGTGACCCAGTTCATGCAGGCTAAATCAGTCAACCCAATTTGGTTGTTTGGTTTCTTTTTTAGTTTTATAATCATGACGTCAATCCGTTCCACACTGTTCAATTATTCATGTACACCCATTGACACCCATTTCGAACAGTTGGGCATTGAGTTTCAATTTCTTCATCACTTGCAAGAGTTGTGTGTTGTGTTGTGATAAAAGTTCATTTGTTCCAATTTCGTTAAATTAATCTATTAAATTTCAACAACAACATGCTGGTGTGTGCTGCCATATTCAACACAAAAAACGGTCAAATCAGAACAAAACACAATAAACTGAAGAATTCGGTTGCGATCGGTGTGTCACTTTTCCAATTGAAATCTATTCAATTGATAAATGAAATTACAATCAAAACAGATCTTGGATTCTAGGTTTCTATAATTCCGTTTTAGATAGCGAAAACAACTTGTTAATGAAATTGTATAACGAAGTCACTCAATAAATAAATAAAAAGGGAAATCGAAGCTGAGATCCGCACTAGAGATGATTGGGTCGAAGTTTTTTCAGAACTGAACCCAACTTGAGCTCAAAAACTTCTCTTTGGAGGTTGGGGGCTAGCTCGTACTTTGAAATCCTCTCATTACCGAAAGTCTCCACTGAAAGTGGTAAGCTGTGCGATAAACTTAAGTTACACCGATGTTGAGTTCCATTTATGTACTTAGGAGCGAAACTAGTAAGAGTAGTGTTTCCCAACAGTGTCTTTTGCTGGTAAGCCGTGTGGCAGTTCTACCTTCTACTACCCCAGACGCGAACCAATGCGTTATGGTTTGTGTCTGGCAATCGATTTTTTTTTCTGAAGCGGTTGAGATTCGAACTCTCGCACTGACAAGTCAAAAGTAGGCGAGTTAACCGTTACGCTATTGAGTTGGCCCGAGCCCAATTCAAATTCAATTTTTGAAACTCAAAACTCGAAGAATTCTTGGAACCCACCTGAATCTTATTCATTTTGTTATACCAAAGTTTCACCATTCAAAGTCATCGGTCTTTGAAAACAGCAACAATAAAATTTCAGTCACTTCACTCAACTCCCCAAATTTTGCTTCCAAATTGAGCGGGTCGAGACTTTTTCGAAATTCAACCCAACTCGATTCTAAGCCGAACAAAGTTTTTAAAACTCGGTAAAATTGAAACGGGTCGTTCATCTCTAATCTACACGAAATAGTTATTTTCCTACCAAGGTTGGTATGAACGTATTTTCTCGCACAAAAGACCAGTTGTTGATCCAAGGCGCAGCAGAGGTCGATCAGACAGTGTCCCAGAAGTCCGAGCTAAATATTCACATTAAAACAAAGCTTCATTCACTAGAAAACAGCTTCATATTTACCATGCAATATGTTTACATAGCCGGATGGCTATAGTCGTTGCTTCATGATCAGAATGCTCTTGGTGTCGGGTGTTCAAAGCCTGATGGTTTCGGCAAGATTTTTATTTATAAAAAATTGTTGAGTTATTGATGATAACGGCTTGATAGCTCGCACACTACCAACGTATGATGTCAGTGAAAGGATCTTCCCTCATATGACATGAAACACACGCATGCAACAGTGATGATTATGCGGGTGGGTCGATTTCCAAAAATTCTCTGCTCCTTTTCAAACTCCTGTTCAATCGTCAAAATGGAATGATGTTGTCAATCCTACGGATTATGACCCGGAATTACAGAAAAGTACTGTCCATCTGCATCCAAAATTGAGCTGCAATACATTGGAAAGTCAGGGAAGCTATTTGTTCAACGATTATTCAGTTTAACGAAAGACTTCGACATCAGAGGACTAACATAAACCGCCCGGCCGGTATCTTAATCGCAACCATATCAAATTCTGTTCTAAGTAAAGAGAGAAAAAAATTCCGTGGAACATTCCAAGAACTATCCCCAACTAATGTCTAGCCCTATCCACCCAGCCAGTCTCTTCTTGTGGTTGTCTTACATCAAAGATCTCCTAATATTCTCAGATGTTACACACAACAACAAAAAAGAATGTTTTCCGATTTCATTAAAAATTAAATTTTGTTTTTCGTTGGTTTTGGTTTTATTCAATTTTTCCTTCTTGTATGTGCCATACACATTATACCTCGGCAGACGCGAGATATATAGTACGTCCATACATCCATACCGCATAATATAGAGGCGCAGACACACGACGGGTGTATAATATTGCCCGCGATAGTGTAGTATGCTCTTGTGTGTACAACTTACTCAAACATCACAAGGAATTTTGATTAGTCTCTTTTTGCCTTTGGAGAAGAGAAGTCAGAAAACACTTTTGTGTAACATACTTCTACCATAAATAAAGTATATACCGAAACCAAGTCGGGAGTTGTAATATTTTCGTTGTTGTTGTTTCTAGTTATATTTTACACACCAATCGGGCATTTTGATATGTTTGAAATATTGTGTTGAATGACGATTAACCCGATTCTTCCTTTTCGGTTATCCTTTGTTTGGGAATAGTCGAGAGACAATATTCCAGTTTTCGAGTTTTTCCATTGAAAGAAAAAAGGAAGGAAGAAGAAAAAAAAAACTTCCGACCAGTGCGACTCAGTCTGACATTTTTATATCAAGTGATGAGAATGGATATTATTTTTGTGATATACAACATGGATACTCATGGGGTGTGAATGCAATAGAATCTAGAACCAAAACAAAAAAAAAGCATTTCCGAACCTCCAAACTTCCGAGGAGAAGACTTCAAAACATTTCTGAATGAATAACAGTGTGTCCGATATGCGGTTCGCAGTATAACGGTTAGAACCCACTTTTATCTGATAACTTTTTTTTGTTGGTTGATAATATTCAACAACACACATCAGCCCAACAACACACAGGCCCCAGAGTGTAGTAGAGTGTACTCATTTCGTTTCGAGAAAGAAAAAAATAATTTTTTTATTTTCGGTTTTTGGTAGTCTGTGTCTTGAGACGATCGTGTGTTTACATATAGCATTCAGTCAGTGCGTTTTTTCATTTTTTTTTTGGTTGCGCTCTTCGGATAATTATATAAAATTGTGTGTTTACGTCGGGGTTTTTATATTTTTTTTTGTTAAACTGAAACTGAAAAGCTGTTTTGTTTGGTTGTTCGACAGAAGAAAAAAAAAATTGTATTTTTAATTTTTGTGAGTTTCTTTTTTGTTCATTTTTGTGTGGATCATACGAACAGACCGACCGACGAACACACAAAAAATCAATTGAATGTTTTATTGTTATCTGTGTTGGTTAACTTTTAGTGAATTATAAGTGAAAATAAAAAATTCGAGCCACAAAACGGCATCCAGAAAAGGTTTATATACATTTCGACTGAGACAATTGAACCAACAACAAAAAAACGAACCACAAGAATAGAGAAACAATTCCAAGACACCTCTCCCATACACAAAATCCATTTCATAAACAAATCAGTTAATTCATTAAAAAATCTACCGAATGAAGAAAAAAAGTAGATTTTTTCCCCGTCTCTATTATTAGACGAAACGTGTTTTATGTGAAAGTGAAAGTAATTTATTAAGCGACAACAGCGAAAAAATAGATTATTTATTGCTGGCTTTTGATATTCGTTTTTGTTGTTATTTTGTTTTGCCCATTGAGACTCTTGCCGTTCAATTAAATACACTGAACAGCACGGAGAGAGAGAAAACCCATCATCATCATCATCAACATAATACTGGTTGTGATCGACCTGGAAAAAAGTGAATATCAAAAAATACCAATACCAAACCATCACCAACCAGCCAGCCAACCAACAAAGACATTCAATTTCGTTTGGTTTTGATCATTTGGCTGTAATGCGCTTACCAACTAGACTGTAAACACTTTTTTTTCTTCTTTCGTATCCAATATTGGCACAGGTTGGTTTGAATATAATATTTTTATTGTAAATGTCACTTTTTAAGCCGCTCGGTCGGTCGGTCGGTCGCCTGTTAGTATAGAGTGTGTGTACATTTTCTATACATATCTATAGATAGATAGACATATTTATGAATTGGAAAACTGGTTGCGTTTTTATCGTTTTTATAGACAACAATTAGTTCAAGGTAGTTTAATATATAAAATTGCATCACATTAGTATAACACACTGAACGGTTGGTTGTGTGTTGTGCTGTTGAGTTTTCAAACCATACTTTTAGTCTATTGAAAATATGGTTTTAATTGCACACATATTCCAATTTGCTGAAAAATTTTTCTTTTTTTTCGTTCGCAAGGTATACACAACAATGTGTCAGACGTACGTAATGAGTTGTTTCTACCGATATCGACATCACCTTTTTTTCGGGTATCATTTGACCTTTATCGTTTTCATTTGAGTGAGGTGGGGAGTTTTTTTTTTACTTTCGGCTGAATAGTCAGATGTTTTGATGTAGATTTTATTGGGATAACTGTCTGCACATGCCAAGATCAAGGTCTGATAAAAGAGAGATATCATTTTGTTAATTGATTTTTGTTTGATTTCGGAAGAAAAGAATGGAGATAACGAAACAAATCTTTGAAAGAGTGTTTCATCATTAGATCGATTCGAAATCTTGTACTTCATTTGTTTCAACATTTTTTGTTTTCCTACATACGCCTTCGGAATTTTGAAAAACTGACTCTTAACAGTGCCATCGCTGATTTTTGCGGCAGTGACGATGACAATTCCACAATCTATTGAAATGGACTAATTGAAAACTCAAAGAAAACAGAAAAACATAAAATTTGTCACTTTTCAAAATGCAGTGAGTTTAAGATAGTGTTCTCATTTCCAAAATTTCGAATAAAGTACATTTCCATGTAAAAAAAGAGTACAGTTTTCGGAGCAATAAAAGAGTACTTCTGGAACTTTAAATAGTTGAAGAGACTTTCAATAAAAGAAGTAGCAAAGTTGTCTGAAATTGTGTTCAGCGTAAGTGCTGAATTCACAGTTTTTTCCTGGATGCGTCGAAAACCATTGAGTCTCTTTAGCAAGTCGGCGTCTTCTCGGTCCAACAAGCTTCACTAGAAGACTCGTCAGTTAGTAGAAGTTATAATTTTGAATGATGTTTCAAATCTTTCAATTAAAAAAAGTCAACAGAAGCTCAGAATATTGCTTCATTGATTGGCATAGAGTAACACTGAAGAGATGACATGATGGCTCTGTCGTTCCTGAACATGTCTATGTGCTCATGTAATATCAGCGTCAGAAATATCAGGGATATGTGGACTGCCCGAAAGAATCGAGCTGATCAAATGTTTATTCGATGAGATCGGACTTAGTATAACAAAATTGATTGATCGATGAAATCACCGGCCGGCACACATTTTCCGTATATGAAATATCAGGTTGGCTCGTTTAGAATTAGTGAAAGTATGGGGAGTTTGAAAATTGTTTCTTTTACGTTGCAAACAATGCTAAATATTTGTCAAAGGTCTTACATTTGTGCAATCTGAAGTCACTCAAAATGGTTATCGGCACCGGAGTTTATTGTATAGAACATAGAACTTGGTTGTTTATTGTATAAATGAACAGAAAGTGAATTTTTCTCGTGGCAGTAGCCTTTAACGCTCGGTACCATTATACCATCTACCATAAATTAAGTCTCATAATGGCTGCCCATAAAATAACGTCCAAGGGGTGGGTCCAAGAATCTGGAAAAACAGTGGACTTCATCTACGAACAGCTCCTAATCTATATGAATTCCCATAAAATTCCCATAAAATTACCCATAACAAACCCTTTGAAACTCTACTGAAGAAGGTCTGACAAAAGCGTTTTGAAGTACAAGGAAGAGGTCTGATAATGCGTCGATGGCGTGCGATGAAGATAAAAATAGTTGCTGAATTTGTAGATTGATTTCCTTGTTTACTTGGTTGTTAGTTACTGTTAGAATACTCAAGTGGGATATCCAACAAGTTACATTTGATGAAAAGTAGAATTTTTCGTTACGCGTCGTAAGCTTGTCCTGCTAGAAACTTTGCCTCATTAGTACAAACTTGCGACTAGTACCGAAAAATTCAAATTTTTATCACTTGTAGCAAAACGTACTGATGCTGTGTCAAAACTATAGACGTCCGCCATGTCGTGAATGTTTTTCAAGCGACTGTGCGATTCGAAGTTTAGAAAAGTCTGATAAAGAAATTTATGAACCGTCGATTAGGAAAAATTTGTCCAAACTCTGATTCCTCATTCGTATTCAATTGGTTGACTCTAGCAATTCTTACAATTGTGTTTTTGGTATCGGTTCTTGATTCTTTCTACAGCCGACTAAAACTTAATTTCAACAGAGAAGAGTAGATAATTCAATAGATGAGATCTAACACAAAATTGCCGGTTGTCAACAATCGTGAATTTTCCTTGTGGACACTCGCAGTAGTATGCAAGATCTACTACTTCATTAAATTGTAATTCGCAGCAAAATTCTCGCTATACTGCATTACATCATGGCTACCCCACCGTTAAAAATGTACACAATATGACAGATGACATAATCAATAAAACGTCATCTATCCTGCTTGCATAGTAGTTTGAAACGAAAAGTTTATCCTACGCATTCACAACACTATACAACGAATGATGACACTCGCATTCTTCTCATCACAAATAATGCTCAATTAATCAAAAAATAACAACGAGCAATATCACTCCATTTATACGCATACACCAGTCTACGAGAAAAGCGATAACGCATAAATTCACGCATTCATAAACAATCCATTCGGTTTTCATATGGTAGTCATTGTGTGTGCAACGATATTAAAATAATGCGTGTGCACTCTTTCAACACACACTCAGTGTTCATGTATTGAGTCAGTTGTGGTCCCGATTTGTAAAAATGTGTGTACGGCACATACGTACGTACATATGAAGCACAACATTGGGGTAGGTCTTTGTGGGAAAGAAAAATTGTTATGAACGAAGACCTAATTATCACGCATCAGTCTCAATTTACTGCATATTATTACTCAGATGTCTATCGTATATGATGGTCGGGTCACACACATATATCGACACGACATCATTCATGATGCATACTTTCAGCATTTTATACTCTCTAGATGGATACACATGAGACATGATTGTTCTATGTGCACGAACAAAATGAAATGCATTGAATTGAAACCATTTGTAATAGTGAAGTAGACTGCACTCTCTATAGAGTCAAGATGCGAAAAACTAATGAAAGTGAAAATTTCAATTCTATATATTACTCTGGTGGCGTTCTATATCATGCTAGGCTAGGCGTTGCGTTGTTGTAATGCATATCAGATAAAAATAATATTTTTCAATCAATTTAAATTAATACATCGACTGTGTGTACAATGCACCGAGTATAAGTGGCATGTTAATGGGCGATTGAATGGTAAATTATGGAACCCAGGCAATGTCAATGGTAGCTTGTTCATAGTTACTAATTTAGTGATTTTTCATTTATTTATTCTGTCGGGATATTCATTGCCTCACATGAGTAATGCGATGTGCCCAGCTGCCACTGATTGCTTTCTGAAGAACTTTCGTCTGACGGTAGTCTATAGATTTTGGAACAACGAGAGTTTGTCGGGATCAAGTTTTTATATCGAAAGGGAAAACGGTAATTAATCATTCTAGTTACTTAACAAGATTCAGGGTCCCATTTACTAGATAACAACACCACACCGTCTACAGGCTTTTGCTCCCCCTGAATCAATGACATTTAAAGGAACACGAATTCTTTAAAGAGAGCGTTAGGAAGAGTTAGATAGTGTTATTTGGCGCCAATTCATATCTCAGCCGATAATGAGTTCAGATACAGAATTCGTCGTGTATTGGTGACGTCATATACATGTCCGTCTTCTATGTCTTGAGAGCAACAAACACCTAAACTACCCAGATTATAAAGCTTGTCCCTCGTGTAATGACTGACTTCCGCCGCATTCAACGCAATCTTCTATTACATAAAAGGGGTCGTTCGTTAAGTAATGTCTCGTATGTGGAAAATATCCGATGGACAATGTAATAGAAACCAATGTAAATAGTCGACACGTTCAGGAAGTGAAGTGATAGATTTAAAGATTTCACTGTAGTACGCTATTCGACAGGAGCTCTGTGCTGTCAAATGGGTAACTTCATGGGGATGTCAACCGTACTGCCTGTTACGGCTGGTAATTAAATTATGGAAAAGTTTCTTGTTTCCTTTGGTACCTTCCCCTACTAGACATCAATTGATTGTTGAAATAGCGGTTGTCAGCAACGGTTTACAAATATTCCAGGCCAATGGACTATTGGAATTTCAACAATTGCGACGCAAAACATTATGATAAACAAGAAATCGTTCTACGGTATGCCTCCAAAATGCGCACATTTTTATAAAACTAAAATTTTGTTTACCGAATCCAACCGCAGTTCCTTCAGCCGCCTAAAATGTGTCTGAGGCCGAAGACAGTCGTAATGAATCGACATTTTCAATCAGAAATAGATCTAAAAAGTGATAAGTAGTGAAAACCAAGACTACAAGTAGAGTAGCGGCTGTACGTTTCGAAGTTCAAGCAAACTTATGGAAAAATATCGATGCATTTTGGAGGCATGTCGTAGAACAATTTTTTGCTTACGATAGATTATGACTTGGTAAAATTCAGGTGTCATATAATAAACAGGTGGCCGAGAATTTTTTCATAAACCAAGCAATTCAAATTGATGAGAAACGCAAAAATGTCTGAATGTAGGGCAGCGTCGATTTTCTTTAATTAGCGATTTAGCGACGGACTAAATGCAACTCAGACTCACTGCCAGCTCTAGGCTAATAGATCGACACAGTAATTACAAGAGGACAAAGAGCTATTCCCTCACCCAATATCGATCACATGAAGTGATTTTCAAAGAAAAGATGTTGTTTCGTCCTCAGTAGTAGTCTGAGGACAGCATGATCTAGCCATCATCAGTTGCTTCCACTGATCCCTTTCTCAGACAATCTCAACAAAAACGTTACAATTCGATTTTGGCAATACCACCATTTGAAGCGTGGCTAGACAATGTGTAATTAGAATGTTTTCAAATAAGCATCCATCGACCATAAAAGTCTGTCTGATCGTATGTATACGTATGTTAAAGTTGCAACTTAAAAATAGTGTCATTGATAAGAACAGTTACTTCACAGTTCCACTCACATATTTATATATAAATAAATGAATTTGAGAGATAAGTGCCATACACAGCAGTCGATGCACACATTATGCACATTTACAAGTCTATTAGAAAAATGAAATCGCATCATAGCCTTAGCAATGCAATTTCGTTTATTATTGTATGCAAGTGAGAGTGGCATTGTAAGGTTCGTTGACGATTGTAACATAGCGTTAATTATTATCTCTGTGATCAAATAAAATTGTTTTTTTTTTGTATAAATGCAAAATGCTCATAGAGTGAGAGCCCTAGATCATTTTAGAACCCTTTTAATGGACCTGTTTTTGCCGAACTATTCCATTGGCCAGCACGAAAAACATTTGTTGTACGCCAAAACACCGTATCTAATTCGTGTCTTGGCTAGGAGTTTTCGTGATCTTTAAGCTTCTTTTGTATGCCACTGAAATTACACTTCTTCAAATGGAATTCAACAGAAGCTCAAATCTCACGAAAGCTCTTCAAAGGAGACAAACAATGCGATACGTCGTTTCGGCTTGTTCGCCCTGGTGAGTGAAGCTTGAATGCCGCAAAAAGCATAGATTGGTGTCAAAATAAACGTCATAGAGTCCCATGAAGTTCTCGTTGAAAGGTTGGGCGAGTCTGACAAGCTGTAAATACGGAAATTTGAGTTGTCAGGCGCCAAGAAAAACTTTCAGCCAAAGTAAAAAAATTCATTTTGACGCCAATTCTGATTTTGTGTGATGTTCGACAGTTGAAATGTACACCAGGGATTTACACCGTTCTAGAGATCCAACAGTTGTAGAGCAAACTCTTTTTTTGCTGGATCATCGTACTTGCAAACATAGAAACACAGTCTCATTGAGAAAAATTCCTTGCGAGTGTAAAGCTAAAAAAAAACCGAACGTAGACACTCAAGACTGTCAAAGGTACCACAATTTGTTGTTCAGATAGTCTCATCAAACCCGGAAAACCTTCTCGACGCCAACTCAATTCCGCGAAAAACGTCGACAGATGGAAAAGTCTCGTTATCCCTAAAGTACCTAAAGACACCGTTTCGTCACACTAGTCTAAGTAGTTCCTAAGTAGTTTCCACAAACTAAGTAGTTCCTAAAAACTCTGGTGACGGCCGAACCGCCGAACAGCACACTTTGGGGCTCATCAGGGACGTTAGTGTCAAGAGTTTGTTCACTGAATGCGTTCAGTCTCTTGTT
>JANTFA010206407.1:2944-17192 GCA_026413405.1 Phytosciara flavipes
CGATACCAAAATTATCATTTTGATATTAAATCTCCGTTTCGATTTAATTTGATTTCGCCATATATATTCCAGGTGTATTTAGTAAAACCCATAAATAGCCTTTTAAATCGTGTAACAATTAACATTTTCAACATTCGACCATCGATAATTTATTTATTGTCACAATTTCATAAATAAATTCTCCTAAAATTATTATTAAACCGACACAACAGCCCATGACGATAAAATTAATGTAAAATTGTGCCTAGCCGGAACGAAAAACTTAAACAATGCACTCGTGCTACTCTGTGTGCTCTGGTACAATATTATATTCTATCGAATTACATAAAAATAAATTCCAGCAGTTAAACCATTCAAAATTAAATAGATTATGAGATTATGACCTCATTTGACAAATTAATTCGGATGCTTTAGAGTGCATGTTTCCCTATGCGTTCGATAAAATTATGCGTTTCAATTGGACTATTATGCGGAATTGAGTTGAATCAGAGAGGTAACCTTCTATTTGAAAATAATAAGCCGTAGTTTGATCATCAGTGCTTTGGTCCTCTGAGCTTTTTTCTAGCGGGAAATCATTTCTGAGCACATATCGAGAAATGTTAATTAGAGGCAAAGCCGTCGTCAATATCCAACGTAATACTCGTCAGTAACATAAAAGGATATGAAATTCCGAATCCGAATTAAAATCCATTTGATTTGATGAATTTCAACGAACTTCGCTAATGATGGCAGAGTTGAATTCCTATTTCTATTGGAAAAGCTCTTTGTCGTTCATCGAATGGAAATATGCTGAATGCTCAGATTAACGACAAACTAAAAGTTTTCATGGAAACTGGAATGGCACCATTTTCAGTTCAGCCAAACAATTGATGGACTTTGAGGATGACCTGGTAGGAAAGGGAACAATCGCGGTCAAAGAAACGTTTTTGTTGAAATGGAGAAGAAAGCCACGTCAATTGGATTTCGTTAGACAGAAAACATGAGCCCAGTGTCGGTCAGGACATTACGATTGATGAGATGACATTGAAGTTGTCCAGTCATTCAAATATTTAGGCTCGATTCTAAACGTTGAAAACGATACAGAGAAAGAAATTAAATCGAGGCTTACACAAGGGAACAGATGTTTCTACGCACTGACACGTCTTTTCAGAGGAACACTAGTAAGTACAAAACTTCGCCTCTACAAAAGCATTATCCGACCCATCGCTACGTATGCCTGCGAAACATGGTCCTCAACGCAAAGACAAGAATCGATTCTTAACTGCTTTGAGCGTGAAGTATTGAGATCGATTTGTGAATCAAATAACGAACAAGGATAATGGAGGATAAGAATAAGAACGAACAGCGAACTGAACGAAGTTTTTGGAAGGAATACACATTTGTCGGGTCGGTCAAATCATCACGACTACGATAGGAGGGACAAGTAGAACATAAGGAAGACAGCCGAATGCCGAAGAAAGCTTTAGAGAAACGTTTTGACAACAACAAAGAGTCGGTGGTTGGATGGTGTGAAAGAGGAATCACAACTTTTGGGAATCAGTCAATGGAGAAGTTCGTCCTTGGATAGACCAGGGTGGAGACGAGTTGTGGAGTCAGCCAAACGGCTGCTATTTACGTCGATCCATTCCGTTAGGTAAGGTTTCTAGCTTGAAATCAGCCCCATTGAGAGCTTTACCTGGACGTATTACTTGATGAAAGAATCGTGGGAATTGTAGGAACTGCACAGAATTGTTCCCAGAACGACCACTTTACACATCAGTGTGCCCACTAAAGTGAAGAGTCAAATTTTATTGCTAGCCTTTTATATTGCGTTAATTTTTAACCAAACTAACTTGACCAATCTGAGTCGTCATTTCCAAACTACCTACAATCGATTCATCATAGAGGCTAAATTTGTGCCAATTATCCCATTCAATGTTCATTTTTTGCTAAAACTCCTTTTTGTCTGTTGTTGTTGTTAGTGTACATACAATCGGCGAGAACAAGCGAACGTTTCAATCAATTAATTTGAAACATTGCAGTTGAAAAATGTTTCTCCATTTCCGATTGTAATTATTTCACGTGAATGAAAAAGAAATTATTTTTTTTCTTGCGCTAAAACCGAATGCTGAATGGCTGCTTCGTAATATATACAGACCCTAGTCCCTACACATCTATAGATATAGACCCCAGTGTCAGAGTAAGTGGTGTGTTGTTTGAATTAAAATGTTATTCGAGAATGTTTGATACATTTTTTTTGGAGAGGTAAGGGGGTAGGGGGTATGGAGTTGAATTCGTTCGTGGTTGATAGCAATTCGAAAATGCTTTGCTGAAAACATACATGAATTCACTTGGTAAAATGTGAAGAAATTCTCATTCGTATTTCGGGTTTTGGTTTCTTTTTTATTTGTTTTCGTGATAAGAGAAACAAGAATGAATCTATTCGCTAGTTGATTAATCTTATAGAATGGGAAAGCACACACATAAATGTGGGTACCGTGTTCGGTATACAGAAAGAAAAAACGAATCGTAAAAGATAGACCAAAGCAATGAAATTTATAGCGAGAATGTTACACAAAGTTCACTGTTATGTAGAGGAGTTGAAGAGGCCAATATCAAGTGGAATTGTACTTTCGATTAGTGAAATTGATGAAAATCTAATTGTTGTGTCGTAATAATTTCACTTCACAAAATCTGAATCTGTTTCACAGGAAACTTCTTTTTGGCCCATCGTCATAGTCATAATCGACTGCACGTTATCTACAATCTTATTTCTCACAGAACTTCTAGAGACAAATTTTAAGGATTGATTGGACCAAACATTTGGCGAATTGTAAGAAAATGAAATAAGAATGGCCCCAGCCACGGGATAGCTCCCAGACCAAAATTGTGTGACACTAATTCCTTTTTCCAATCGTATTTTCTCGTAATTGCCGGAACAATTACAATATTGGCCGGATGAGCGTATGTACCGGCATTTATTTACAATTGTATTTTCACTATAATTCGCCAGAAATGTACATGCAAAAACATATGACTAGCTCTAACGGTTGGGCATTGCCTGATGAGTTGGCACTTTTGGAATTTGATAAAATGATAAACGTCGAAAGACGTGTTAAATATCTCACACATCGAAACAGTGGTCAAATCCTTTACTACTTAATTTTGGTCATTTCTTAACATTTCTACCACTTGTAGCACGTGACGATTGTCACTTTCGAATCTAGGGTGTTCTTCATTGTTCTCTGATTTCTATTACTCGGAGTGTCGTAATGAAACAAGAGAAATCAGAAAAGCTATGAAGAGCATCTTAGATACCCAAGTGGCAGTTTGTATGTGCTACAAGCGGTAACATTTCGTTAGAAATTACCCAGTAATCGCATTCCGACTAAAAACCTCAAGATTGAAGGTTAAAAAAATCCGGCTTTCAAGTGAACCTCGTCAAGACCGGACTGTTAATCAGTCCACAGTGAACGAACATTTTCCTTTAATAAATTCGTAACGTTCAAAGTCTCACAACTTCACTTGATTTCAAAGACTACACTGAAAATACATCGGCATTGACATTGAGCTCGAAATGGAAAGTGTCACATTCGCTCAATTGGTCAGAACAGTAACCCGGAAAGTTGAAGAACGTGGGTTTGTATTCCACCTATGTGACGAAATGAAAGCGAAACTGACTCGAACGTAAACATCATAAAAATGTTACATATGATTCGATCGAAGTGGATGAGTCAGAAATACCGCACAGGTCGGAACCGGATTCATTGATCAGAAGGAAACATGAGGCACGCGCTCGAAGCAAATTGGAAATTTTTACGGAAAATACGAGCAAATATGGAGAAATTTCTAGCAATTAGAATGAAATGCTAGAAAGTACAAGGGAATGTTCCGGTGAATGTGAGGAAATATTAGAAAAAAAAATGAGGAAGGAACGACGAGCAAATTTTAGAAGTTGGGCATGTTCAAACAGAAATTTTGTTTTTCACATTTCATTTCCTCAAAATTTTCCGTTAAATTGTCTAGCATTTCCTCGCAACTCCTTCTAACCGGAACTAATTGACATCCACTTTGAGCCAGTGACATATGTGACATCAATGACCCGGATGAGTTACCCCGTACGGTAGTAGCAATGACTGAAACTCGATTTCATTTTGATACCTATCGAATTCGGTCGATTTGTAAGAGATTGACCACAACAACAACAACAAAAACTCTCAAAACGATATTAAATACAATCATTTGTATAATTAACACAATCATAAACATATTTCGCTTTCTTTTAAAGCTTTCTTTTGACACAAATAAAATTCTTTGGTCATCACATCATCGGAGAGAGATATAGTCAAACAAGAGATATAATCAAAATCACTATATATGCACACGATACTCATCAGCCTCAACTTTAACAACGTATCTCTGCGCTAACGTATTCATAAGTACCACATCCGAAATATGTGTGAGAAATCACTTTCAATATTCATTCCAATTTGTATTGATTAACGTTCCATTGGAAATTAGTTCTTTCAAAATTTTGTATATGAAAATGTCCTTAGGGCTTTCGCATGGGTGTTTGGTTTCTCGATCAATATATCATCACAAAATAATGCCCGCTAATCACTTCACACTCAAAGACAATTTCAAACAGTCCAATATTCAGATCATTTTAGCACAGAAATCCGGTCGATGATTTCGACCAATTTCCTCTAATTTGTTGGGTCTCGCAATTTCATTTAACGCTCGGGGAATGTTAACAACAAATTCCATTTTCCATTTAGTGAAACATTTACAAAAAAAAAACCAAAAACAAAATTGCCAGATTCCACATACCATTTTCTTCATCTTTCTTTTGCTTTTTGTAAAATTTAATTATTTTATTCCAACAAGGCGACAGGTTTACGTTTAGTTATCCACTTTCTTAACTTGGCACTTAAATTTCATTTCATGTAAAAAAAAAACGACGACGAGAAGAGAAAAAGTCACAGAAAAATTGGAAAAACACGCGCGATCTTTATTGCATGGGTATACAATGTCTCTTTGTAGGAGCTCACACTCTGCGATGATGCTATATGTACGTACGGTGTTCGGTTCAAGATTAAAATGCCGCTAATACATTACTATTGCACATTATTATAGTGCGAGCAGGTTCAAGATCCCTTCCCATTTTTTTTGTGTGTTTCTTTTTTGTTTTGTGTTGCTGTGGATTTGGCTGCTGTAAACCAGAAGAAGAGTGGTGATGTATTGTTGAAAATGTATAATGTTGCAAAATCATCAAATCATCATATTCTCGTTAAATATGAAATCAGTTTTTTTCATTTCAGTTGTTGGTTTCACACACATGCCACACTAGGATGCCAGCATGAATAATAATATTATCGGTTGCACTCTAGGTGTATATTAAGGGTATTCGCCGTTCGCTTTTTCATACGCTGTTTATATTCAGCTTATCGAGTGCATTGAGTCATGTGTGTATGTTTTCCGGCTTGTACAACTTGGCCATACCTTGTCTCTATTTGGAAGTTTTAATTTTTTTCACACTGTAGGTTCATGTCATCGCGAAGAAGGTTCGAAGGTTAAACTTCCCGATCAGTTTACCTTCCTGGTCAGTTAAACCTCCCGATAATTTGAACTTCCCGATCAGTCAAACTTCTCGATGAGTTAAACTTTCCGGTTAGTTGAACTTCCCGATCAGTCAAACTTCTCGATCAGTTAAGCTTCCCGATCAGTTAAGCTTTCCGGTCAGTTAAACTTTCAGATCAGTTGAACTTCGCGATAAGTTAAATTTCCCGATCAGTTGAACTTTCCGATCAGTTGAACTTCTCGATCAGTTGAACTTCTCGATCAGTTAAGCTTCTCGATCAGTTAAGCTTCTCGATGAATTAAACTTTCAGGTCAACTAGACGATTGATCAGTTGAAGTTTCCGATCAGGTTAAGTTTCCCGGTGAGTTAAGTTCAGTTGAATGTCACGGTCAGTTAAAATTCCCGGTGAGGTAAATTTCCCGTGGAGATATATTTCTCGGTGAGTTACATAACTCCCAAGTAGGTTGCTGAGTTTCAGCCTTCTACATCAAAAATGAACTGGATATACCAGATAATATACTGAATATAAAAAATCAGACTGCGAAGTCTTATCGCTCAGCCGACATTGGTCTGATTGTAAAATTAGTTACTTTGCCGAGATCATTCGCACTGGCATTTCGCTTGATCAAAATCTGTGGCGTAAAAAAATTCATTTTTTTCGAGATGACAGCTGTCAAACTCATACGGGTTTATACGAGACAGACACAGTACATTTGACTTCGTGAATACCCTCATTGTATGCATGCGCGGAGTGTGGTTCTGTTTAAGGTGGGTATAATGTAAAAAGCATAAATATTCCAACAAATTGAGATTGGAATTTCGTTGATGAATAAACACCTTGATTTTTTTGTTGTTGTGTGCGTCGTACAACAATTTCATGTTACATGATGAAAGAATTTCTATGTCATGCAGCCAAGATTTTTTCCGAGTCATTTACAATTTACATAAAAATCGATCATCTTGAGATGTGAGATTTATCATCATTCAATTGTTTGTTGTGTCATTTCAATAACTCTTTTTTCTTTTCACATTTTCATCATTGT
This sequence comes from Phytosciara flavipes, assembly GCA_026413405.1. Classification (NCBI taxonomy): domain Eukaryota; kingdom Metazoa; phylum Arthropoda; class Insecta; order Diptera; family Sciaridae; genus Phytosciara; species Phytosciara flavipes. Next base: position 9,548 of record JANTFA010206407.1, read on the forward strand.
TCACAATTCGGGTCTTTTAATTCAATTAAACATTCGCGACATAATTAATAGATTTTTGCGGTTTACAACAAGGGTAATTATCCAATTTGAAATCAGTTTTATGGTCGTTTAAACTCTGAAACCAGTGTTTAGCATTTGGTAATAAAAAAAATGTTTTTAATCGTTGTCGTGGTGTCGTGTGTATGCAATATGTGCATGCCATTTTTGAATTTATAAAACGCAAACTTTAAACGCGGAAAGACTATAGCAGACGCTGTGACGGAGACCCATACGATCCCGTGTATGCCTAGCTCTCATAACCCTACTACTTATACGAAGCTCTAGTACCTGCCCTGATACCTAGTACAACAATGCTTTATGAAACATATCCGTCGTGTAAATCTCGTATTAGCGGGATTCTAAATAACCCGCACGAAGTGCAACCTGCGTTAAAAAGCTCATAGAGCTGTAAATACTGGCCTTAGTCTAGACCGAAGCTCCGAATCCATTATTTTAAACCACGATACAAGTAGGAGTGAAAAAAACATGTCCCGACCGAGCATCGAACTCGGATACTCTGCGTGGGAAACAGCAATGCTAACCAATACAGCACTCATTCATACCATGTCTCAATAATAGAATTCCGAATGATATTTTCGCAACTGACTTGAAGCTATTTGTTTATACAGCGTGCTCATAATGTAGTTCGTTAAAATTTACTTGACTCCTGTGCAGAAGACACTTAGAGCTCTTGCAACCGAGAACTTCAACGTCCCCGATTCGGCACACACTGACCCAACTTCTCTGAATTAGTATTGGTCATACTTTTCATATGAAGCAAAATTCATAAAATTCGGATGAGATTTAGTTGATCTACATGCAAAAAACACTAACCGACCTACCTAAACTGACTCTCAGGCCGCTAGCTCACGATTCAGTTACCCAATTTCAATGTAATTTTTTTCCTGGATTGACACCTATGATTTGCTGCTATGTCTACACTTCACACGAGTATTTTTCCGTAGATACCTTCAAAAAACACTAAAACATTTAGGCGCTAGTTCAGGCATGACTCGTCCGAAAATCTTCGAACTTGACCTTACAGCTTTGAGTAGGCTTGGGAGCAAAAAAAAATCAAATCGGATTTGATTTACTCAAGCTACTGACGCGACCCAGTCCTTACCGTATGGTTCAAATTCCGATTGTTACAAACGGCTGCATCTTAAATTTTGTTACAAAATATGGTTTCACAAAGTGGCAGATGCTTCGGCTTCCTTCTTCGTGAATGTTACCTTGCATAATTTTTTTCTGCACTACAAACAAACCCAAAGGAACGCTTAGAAGTCACTATTTTGCTCTCGCTATAGAGTATCATAAAGTTGTGACTCAGTTTAACAAAAAATTAAAGAAGAAGTAAAATAAACAGCTACACTAACCAAAACAACAACAGAAGGAAATAAAAAGTCTGGGTCTTTCTGTATGCGATAATGAAAAAACAACACAAAAATAGCACAATGATCAGAGTTCTAAACCCTGTAGCCAGGAGATGGCTTGACTATTTAGCTTGAGTAGTTCGTTGACACAACCGGAGTATTTAAATATGGGACACTCTGTTAGTAGGTGATTTGTAGTTTGATATAATGGTGCTTCACATTCACAACTTGCTGTATCTCTGTTCGGTACAATTTCAGCAAATTCCATTAAAGTCTGACGTGTGGTGGTAAAATATCGCTGAGAGCGGGGGTCAGCTCAACAGTGCCGGTGATAGTTCTCATTGCTTTGTTCAGTTCAACGTCAACCTTTTTCGAGTTGCTGCTTCCAAGCCAAGATTCGCAGCAGTTGGCTCGGAACAGTGGTTCAGTTTAAAACCTCCAAGCATTATGTGTAATTCCATTTTTGCTAGTTTGTTGTTCAGGTGGAAGCAGTTGGATACTGTCTTTGTGATGTTAAGAACAAGCCTTCATTGCATACAAAAGCGAATGAAAATCGACATGTCCTTTGTCAGCGCTTTGTTGATCTCGCTGAACAGTTTGTGCTAACTTGCGTAGGCGTAAAGAGATTTTCTTGACAACGATGTCGGTAAGTCGCGAGTATACAGGTTGAAGAACAGGAACGACAATCCTTGAGTCAGTCCGTTACTGACTTTTTTGTCTACGTGCAAAACTGATTTGAACTCGCATGGATGCCCAGATTACGAAAACATTTAGTTTGGGACTAAGGGAGGAAGTCGATTAGTTGCTTTCTTAGTTCATGAAACGATTTGATGTACTGTCCGATTCTGATATCTGACAAACTTGAACACCTTCCACCGCTCTCTTTAAAGAAAGCACAAGAATTGACTATTTTGCTCGGATTCGAACAATTTCGCATGCTAAAACAAGCAACGTCAATCCACTAGGCCACCTGCATCCACCAGTCCAAGACTTTTTGTCCAGAACAAAAAAGGTTTGTTAGAAAAAAAAATCCAAGTCAGGTTTGCAATGTTCTTCTCTTTAGAGATTTTATTCGGCAACAATTTTTTCACAGCTCATTTTCAACACGCCATAAGAATATCGAATGTAATCAAAGACCGACCTCAACATTGTTTCTTCTTCAACTGGTATAATCGTCTGACTATCAAAATAGAGACCTCTCAATGACACGAATTTCAAATTGTTTTTGTGATCTTTTACACATTCCAAATGCTCTGTAGTCAAGCTCGTTCCTTCGCAATACAGTGTCAGCGATTTCATTTCCTTGAACCCATCCAAAATAATCTTGAGCTGTGTTGTTGCGATGGACACTGATGAAATGAGAAACAATTTCTTTATGCTCGGATACATTGCAACCAATTTCGTTAATATTGGCTCGTCAAATAAAAACTTCTCGGTTATCCGAAGTTCAGTCAACTTTGGATTGAAGCAACGGTCAATTTCAATTGATGAGGCTAAGCGATTCGGATCGATGTTGTAATCAAATTTCATATCCAAAATTTCTACGTAGTTGAAATTCTGCAGCACGGCACCGATTGCTTCAAGTTCACAATTGTAGTCGAATTCCAACATCCTTAGGTTCGGTAGGGAACGTGCCAATGCGCTGATCGCATTGATTGGCATCGGTGGAAATTTGTCATTATCATGATCGTACTCAACGTAAACATCAATCATTTGCAAGTTGGTGATTCGTGAGTTATCTAGCAACGCCAGCGTTTCCATGAGCTTCAACGAACAGGAATGTAAGTTCAAATGGTTGAGTTCTTGCAAATTCACAATTTTTTTAAACGGAATGATCGCCGTTGAACTGACGCCTATCTCTAGCGTTTTGAGTTTAGTCAATTGTGTAGTGATGGTATTCAAAACATTGCCATCAGCTACACCTTCGCGCAAAAGTAACGATGTCAATCCAGATTGTTGAGACAGAATCGTTGTGTTTGCACTATTATAGTAGCACATCTGATAAATTTCGAGTGATTCTAATTCCAAATGATCGAAGATGTGATCCGGTAGTTTTCTCTCATTACCGCGTGGATCCTTCACGTCGGCTAAGGATAATTTGGTGATTTTCGATTGTTGCTTAAGCCAGTCGGCCAAAACACTTAAATTCTGGTTGTAATGAATGATCTCCACATCCTTTAGAACAGCTAACGGTATCTTTTCCAAAACTGCGAAAAATTTTGGACAACAATTCCGTATCACCACTTTTTTCACTCGATGCAGGTTTAGATATTCATTGAAAAACGGCATTTCGTCCTTCCCACCTACAAACGAAAATTCCAAATGCTCTGCATTCGGTAGCAATGACAATATTTGGAGCGAATCGCACATCTTTAGCGAACAATGTTGTAAACGAAAATGTTTGATGTTGGCGGAGAATTTTTTCATAATCTGCACAGCATCAGAAACCGCCGACTCCCGTAAATCCTCTGACGGCCAAAGGCTGATGGATAACTTTGATATTTTTCGCTGAGTTTTTTCGATGCTTTTCATCACCGAACGATGGTTTCCATTTTTCTGTGAATTTGTTTTTGTTTATTCAAATTAATGAGCCACAACATCGGATATTAAACGCTAAGTTTTCCATACCTCAAACACTTCAGAAAACGAGACCCAAATCTTCGAATCGTTCACACTACATGATACATTATAGAACAGCTTGTTTACTAGTGAGACATTTTTGTAGCTTGGTAAATAGTTGAAAATTTCCATCAACATTTCCACCGGCAATTGGTCGATTTTTATCATTTTCAGGCTTAAAATGTTATGATGAAAACTGAAGTGGAGCTCAGACAAAGACAAAAATGTCAACAAAATTCCGCTTTGTGTTCTGATCCAAAGAAATGTGATGAGTCGGTACACCTGTGTGTGTGTGTGTGGCTTCAGCATCCCATTATGGGTAAACCATTATGGCTAGTAAACTTCGTATCGAAAAGAAAAATTTAGACTTTTTTTCAAACGAAACATTTTTTAAATGTTGCATTCTGGCGACTAATAATTGAAAAAAAAATTAATCTCAAGAACAAAATTGTATCCATTCTTTTTAGATCTGACCTACAAAATTTCCGTACGAAGCTTACGAGCCATAACGGTTTACCCCTATGATTATGGCTCTTGGAATTCGCCATAATTTGTGACGCGCAAAGAGTTTGAAATTTTAGATTTTTATGATTACCAAATATATATTGACGCATGGGATGAAGCGTCATCCTAGTCGCCATATTGTCATTCCTCTGGACCCACTTGCTGCAATTTATCATCTACTGCTTATTAAGTGAATCAAACATGTGAAGTACATCCTCGAAAAGCTCGTAGAACCGCTGAGTCCATTTTTTTAAAACAAAGACACAACTAAGACTGATAGAAAACCGTGATCCGACCGAGCATTAGAAACTTTGCGTGGAAAGCAGTAATGCTCACCACTACACCACATATTCATACGGTTCTATAAACGAATTCCGAATGATGTTTTCGAAACTAACTTGATCCTCTGTACTTCGTACGGAGCTAAAAACTGACGATGGTTACAGTCATTCCTAAAAAATATCACCAGAACGTGTCGTTAATTTGGTTTTATTAACCCACGCGTTTAGTGCGACATTACCAAATGCGAACAACTCTTCGAAAATTTGAAAATTTGCATGGCAGTTTTTTTTTATGAAAGTTATGATGTACGTTTGCCATTTTAGTGTCCTTAATTTTAATTTCTAGACATAATTTGGCTAACTATGGGCATCATCGATTACAATTAAGAAATTTGATCATTTCGATTTTTGATTTATAATCACTTCGCTTGAATGCTGTAATATGTTTGACAAATTACAACGATAATGCTCATAACTAGGTTCCATGATTTGGGTTGGTCAGATCACTTGGCTCAGTTTTTGACTCGTGTGTAATCCAATAGAACACTATTCGAATTATGGCCTTCGTTTCGGTGTAGCTGTAAACTTTACACTCGTGCAAATTATTCCAATAAAATACAAACTGCCACGACCTAGCAATTCGAAATAGCGAAGTACAGCCTCAGAAAGCTCATAGAGCCGTAAAGTAGTGGCCTTAGTCTAGCCAAAGACCCCAAACGTATTTTTTTTTAACGAAAAACAGTTAGAACTCCATTTCCCTTTCAGAAGTACCGGCCTCAGTTCAAGGGATCTTCTCTGTGATGAATAACAACTCACAAAAGTGTGTTTTTGAGCAACATGCTTTATTAATAACAGTTTTTTTCTTGAAATGTGTGGAGTTGCATATTCGAATCGAGGGCGAGATATCTGACTTGTCGAAAAAAACAGAAGCAAGCTTCTCAAGCGAATTCGATTCTGTCATAAAATTGCTTCCGAATTAATGAAGTACGTAGGAGGAGCATCCAACATAGCCTGTCACATGCAAAAAATGAAGAATTTCTCATCAAAATTCATGGAAGACACACCGCAAACGTTTAAACTTGTAATGAAGCATTTTCGCAGCGCCATTTCGCTATGTAATGTTGAACTTTCGCATGGGGCATATAGTAAAGGCATCTTTCAGGGCTCGTTTTCATATTTAGCGAGCAGAAGTACCCCATGCGAAAGTTGTAAATTACATTGCAATATGCCCCTTATTAGAATGATCAATCGCATGCGAAAAAATTGTAGTTCGTTTTTTGTAAATCTTCGATTTATTGATCAGCACTCGTACATGATTGTCACCACCTCTGAAATGTTTATAGGAAATTCAGCTTTTTATGTGGCTTTGAATGCTGCTACGTAGTTCATTAATTCGGAAACAATTTTATGACAAAAGCAAACTCACTCGTAATTGTTTTTCAACAAGAGTAGTTGAATGTCTCACCGTCGGCTCTGTTAAACCAATTTTACACTTGTCGAAATGACAGTTACCGAAGCTTGTTACTCAAAAACAGATGAGTGAATTTGCTTCTATCACAAAGTAAAGTCGTTACCTCGTGTAAGGAATTACTTTCACAGCATTCAATGTAAAACCTAACGGTTTTCCCAATGTCCCAACGGACATTTTGCGTTATCAGGCTTGATATTCTTTCCATCCACTTGATGTAAAGCAGAAATATTCGAAATTCCATCATATTTCCTTAAGTGCGTTTTTCATTTTAATCGGAACATTTCTTTGCTCCGGAAGACATTGCTATTCGAACAATTTAAATAAAATTTTGAGAAACAAGATCCATAACAAACATAACGTTAAAAAAACACATGATGACAAATTCCTAATTTCAAATTTTATTACATTCCATCCTTGCGAACGCAGAGTCATTCCCTAAGTGTTCTGAACGTAAATATTATCTCTGCACTCCCCCCACTCACATACCACCACCACCATCATCATCATCCCCCCGATTCGGTCTAGCTATTTAAACGGTTTATGTCGGCCGTTAAATGTTACTAGCTTTTAGCGAACATAAATATTCAAAACGTTATACTAATGAAATCCTAATAAACTAAAATACCCATTTTCTGGTATGGTGCGGACACCAGAGATAAACCAATTAAACCAATTTGCACGTACTTAATTAACTGTTTCGGGAATAAGAGTATCAAAAGGCTAGAGGAACCAACCAGAGAACCAACAAAAAAACGCGCAATAAATTTTGAAATGGTGTGTAATTAAAATAAACACGCATACGACAACGACCGTATACCATTGTAGTATGACTGAGCATATCCCGGCTTTTCGGCGACGTTGACCTCGTTTACATTTTTGGTACGAGAGTGTTGTGTGTATTACACAGTTTGATTGATTTTTTTGCGTTGTTGTGAATTCGATGTCTCATATAGATATTAATTGAGATAGGTCCTGTTGTTACAGTTAAAATATTCAATTCCAAAATAAAATTTCATTTGATTTCACCATTGTAGGCATGAATAATTCTGTATATCAAATAAGCATTATTAACCTGTTCACTATATTATACACACATGGCAAGTGTGCGGAACCATAATTTTATCTTTTAATTTTAATGTTTTTCCATAAATTATTTTAAAAGATTAATTTAACGAAAATGTTTACAATTTATTCATTTAAAAATGGTGTAGATAAGACTTGGCCGTGTGTGTATTTAAGGCTTTTCAGCTCTCAAGAGTATGTTGCTTCTCATGAAATTATTGAAAAAACATAAGGGGGACCCGTACGAGTAGAGGACGGTATATAGTTAGGTGTCTATAGAACTGCCCTGCAATGTT